>JAUMHG010000038.1:1181839-1206068 GCA_032359395.1 Enteromius anoplus
CTCTCTGGCGAGTTCCCATATGTAACGTCTCCGTTCCCTCCTTCAGGGAACGTGGGTTACGATAGTAACCTAGACGTACTTCCTCTCTTGTGCTTCCAAAAATATTAGTATTGGCTCAAATTTAAAAGTCTTGCTTTCAGAGTCTAGTGTTTCATTATGAAGTGTGCAAAGGACTTTTTACATTAATTATGTAACTGGAAAAGCTAATTATGAGACGTTATTATCTTTATCATAACCACTAATGGGATAAAGCCAACATTTGAGGAAATTTCACATTTTCATTAATTAATCAGATAAAGCTGGTATGTCAGTGCCTCAAAAATCCCACCAATAAAAGCTCCTATCTTAAAATAACAATCCTGCTGTACTTACAGAGAGGACTTGCAGGTTGTTGCCCTGAATGGTCTTGAGAAGATTAGTCACTCCACCCTCCAAGCCTCCATTAATAAAGACGCCATTGCTAAAGTGGTAGAGCAAAATCGCCCTGAGGGCATTGATGTCGCCTGGATAACAGAACAGTCATAATGTCACTGTGAGGAAACAACCCTAGCAAAGGAGGGGCATCATCTATAAAAAAATAGAGAATGAAAGGTTTACTTTTCAGAAGAGTAATGTCTTCCTCTGTCAGGGTGCCAAAGGCAGCATCTACAGGAGCAAAGACTGTGTATGATCCCTCCTGCTTCAGTAGATCTGTCAGTCCAGCGCTCTCCATCAGAGACAGGAAGATTCTGGAATAATTTAGACAGTCTGTGCATTTTTCTACATGTCATGGCATAAACATACCCTGGTGCACTTTTTATCGAGATACAAAATATGTACCAATAAGTAATGAACACTAGAGGCAGTAAAACTCCAATACCTTTTATTCCTTTTCACAGAAATGTACAGAGTTTCGCTTAATAAAGCATAATTTTTGAACAATTACTTGAAGAAAATCATGGTATGACTTACAATATTAATATACTGTGATATTTGAAAATGAATTAAAAATGCTGTGAAACTGTAAGACACGTAAAAACGGTGATGCACAAAAAGTTCACAGAGGTACGTATTTTACATATAGACCAGGTTTGAATTAATTATGCTTGTAATAAATACAAAATAAATAAATATTATTTTAATATTTCAATAAATACTTAATAACAGTAATTTTATAAAGTCATGATGATAATCTTACTTGAAGCGTCCGTCTTTCACAAGCAGCTCGTAGATGGTCGTCTCAGGTTGTTGAATCAGCGATCGCATGAGATGAAGGACTCCATTACTGGCCTCTCTGCTGCCTCTGACCATACATGCGTTCTCAATACACACAGCCTGAAACACACACACACACAGAAAAAGGAGAATGAAATGATAGTTGTGACTTTAACACTTTGCAGAGTATTGAGAAACAAAATAGTTAGACAGGGACAGCTTTAAGTTCTACGAACTGAAGAAAATAAGCAAGAGTATAAAATTTAACAGCCTGCACAGTAAACATTTAAAAAGTGCTTGTTTTCACTCGTGGAGTTTACACAATAAACGTTTGCAGGTCCTCAATCTTTCACTAATTTATGTTTTCTAAGACTTTCTCTCTCACCGTACGATAAATAAAGACTCGGAGCAGTTTTCCTCCCAGGGTTTCGAGAAGCTGGCCGCTGTAGAGGTCGCTCAGAGAGACTTTGAGTTTCACAATGTGGTTTTCCAGAATAACTTTCAGGAGACGCTGATCCATGGACATTACCTCATCTGTATGAAAGGTGAAGATGCTTTAAAGGGACACTTTATTTCACGTCATTTTTCTTTTAAAGGGTTAGTTCACCCCAAAAAATGAAACTTCTGGCATTAATTACTCACCCTCATGCTGTTCCAAACCAATAAGACCTTTGTTCTTTAAAAATCTTCAAAAAATATATTTTTGATGAAATCAGAGAGCCATCTGTCTCTCCATAGACAGCAATACCACTAAAATGTTCCCAGGTCCAAACATAGTAAAAACAGTAGTAAAGCATCGGTAAAACAAAGTAAATGTTTCTTAGTGCAAAAAAAGTTTTCTTGTAGCATTGCCAAACGTAGGTTGAGACACAGATGTCACATCCTGTTTTACCGATGTATTTACCACGTTTCTGGACCTGGGTCATTTCAGTTGTATTGGTATCTATGGAGCTCTCCGATTTCATCAAAAATACCTTAATTTGTGTTCCGAGGATAAACAACATTTAATGACAGAATTCCCTTTTGGGGTGAACTAACCCTTAAAGCTGTTAAGCTATTTATTTCTCTCTGTGCATTTCTACATGTTTAGAAATTATATATAAATATAATAATATAAACATGTATTATTAAAAATAACAAAATGAATAAAATGTTTTAATAAATTATTTATTACTGTAATTATACAATTATGCCTATGTGTATTTCCATATCAATTTATCACACACATAAAAATACAGTGCATATATTTTTTTGTAAAATATAAGGAATGAAAGAAACACTAACAGTTTTTAAAAATTTGTAATTAGTATATTTAGGCCTACTCCATGTGCAGAAACAGCCTGTATTTTGCTCATAGACTGATAAGGGTTACTCACCAGAGAAGGCTCCATTCAGTGGGGCAAGAATAGTATACTCAGTCTCAGGCTGCATGGCAGCAGACAGGCCGAGTTCAGACACCATATCACTGAAGACGCTCTGAGATTTGCCTATAAGCTCCATCACTTGCTTGGCTGCAAGAGAAGACACACACTGATCACAACTTTAAATGATGTAGATGTTATATCAGTGACAATACATTTTTTTATTTTAATATATACAAATGTATGATATATGTAAAAATAAGTGCGCAGGTACAGAGTCTCACCTGAGTCAGGCATGAGCACCTGGTCGATCAGATGAATCACCCCATTGCTGGTGACAATGTCCTTCTTCAGCACCATCTTGATACCATTGACTGTAAGGCTCTCGCCATCACATCCAATCTCAATATTACTGCCCTCAAGAGTCCCATAAATGGAGCCTGCCGTAATGGCCTCTGAGCACTGCACTGTGTTCAGGAGGTGATACTTCAAAAGGGCTTGAAAAACAAACATTAAGAGAGATGGAAAAGGTTAAGTGACCGATTGAAAGATATAGCCTACTAGAGAGAATTAAAATCACAGAAGCTCATGTTGTCCAATGAGACACCCGCCCAGTTCTTCCTGTGTGAAGGCAATGTGTTGGAGAGCTGTGATATCACTTTCCCAGCGTCTGAGCTTTTTTAGCCAATTTCCTGCATCTGTTTAAGCTGTACATGTGTGTGCTTTCCGACAACTTAAAGTGCTTTGCTGAACCAAAATTCAGACCAAAACAACCTTCTCAAGACAGTCCCTTTTCATCTACACTTACATACATTACCACATGGGCGATTGGGTAACAGACTCATGAACATGTGTTGAAGGTACTCTCATGAACATGTGTTGAAGACTGAGACGAAATTATTGTCAATATTTTAACAATGTCCTTAGTTCTTTTTAGGCCTAGAACAGTGGCCATGGGCCCCCGTAAGCTCAAGGTTCACAACTACCTATCACACCATTTAATACATCAATCAACTGATGCATTTACTCAAAATATTAGCATTTACATTAGTTAACAACATTTATTGTGATCTTAAAATGATATTTAAAGGAAAATAAAATTTCACTCCTCAGGGGTCCTCCCCCCACTTGGGGCCCTGGTAATTTAGTCCCACTTTTCACCCAACTTTCAGTAAATAATTAATATTTTAGTGATGTAATAGTTAAAAAGCAGTTGAAATGTTGCGCAATTGTGCGTATTATGAGGCCTCGGGCTCCCACATTCTTAGAAAAAGCATGATTTCTAGACTTGAAAAAGATATGGAAATGAATAAATTTCCCCCAAAAAAATTTTAGATAATTTTATCACACTCTAAAACAATTTATTGGAAGTGCTGTTTGTGAGTAAAAAAAATGATTAAAAAACAAAAATGTATCCTGTAATCTCAAACGTGAAGAGCATGAACACCTTCTGAAACAGTTCTTTAAAATTCTGGAATTAATTTCATTATGAAGACAGTGGCACTTCTAAAGTTTTGTCATTGCAGGAGAAGTACCAAAAAATACCCTGGCCTATATTGAGGGCTTTTATTTACTGTCTTGGACATTCGGGCCTTAGAGTCAAAAAGGTTGAGAGCCTCTGCTTGGGCCCTGTGGACATCATAAACACATGCGAGCATGTGACCACAGGTCCACATCAAGTGAGCCATTTGGACAGGACCAAAGATCTTGTAGGAGCCAGAAGTGATGTAATGCTGACTTTATACATCTGTGTGGTCTTTCCCTTCTAAATGACAAAATACACAAGAAAATCAGTCAGTGTGCCATAGGCTTTTAAAACAGAACCCTGATGCCTGATCTGCACTAAACATTTGCGTTTTTCACACAGCATTTACATAAGTGAGGTCTTAAGATAATTGGCCTCAGACGAGCAGAAAGTTTACTTCAAAGCTAGTCTTTGCTTTTGGATATAGAACGCAACATTACTTTCTTTTAATGCTTTTTCTATAATGATAATCTCGGTCATCTAAAAGGTCACACAGATAAAAATTTTAATAAGACTCTCTTCTCATTTTTAATGGGGAAAACAGATTTTGTCTGTGACAACACTTTGATTGTCTGACCACAAATTTCTCAGCCTTTTTTACCAGTATCAGATGAAGCATTATTCAGCATCTAAGCATTTCCCTATCAGGAAGCATTAGAGGACTTGACCAAACTTGGTTTTGGATCTTTGTGTGGCTGCGGCCAGATCCGCTGTTTGCCCGCCGTCTGAGAATGTGCCACTGCTTGGATTGGACTGCATTTGTGCAGTTTACTTAAAACAAATCTTTCAAATCTTTGAAGGTGATTATTCATTATGTGCAAGTTTTGTGTGCAAGTTCAAAAGTTTGTGGTCAGTTGTTGAATGTTTTTGAATGAAGTCTTTCATGCTAACCAGTTAAAAATACAGAAAAACAGCAATATTGTGAAATATTATTACTATATAAAATAACTGCTTGTGCAACACTGTTTTTACAGACCTTACTGCACATTTCGGCGCAGTTACAAAGAGAAATATCCACTGAGTGGCACTAAAACACAGGTTCAATACGTGAACCCCGGCACGCTTTTATTATGTCGATATAGGTACGTATAGCTGTGCTTTTATCACGTTAAATATCTGTGGACTGCTGTTAAAAGTTAATTCTCTATCATGTTGGAAATATGCCCTACACCATATCCTAAACCTACTCGATAGTGCTAACAAATGCAGAACTGAAGTAAAAAGTAAAAAAACACAGTAGTAATTAATGTGTGTTTTTGCTCAACTAATGCTTAATTGTGAACAAATTAACCATTAATTAATGCTTAACTAATGCGTTATTCTGACCCCCTATTCTGAAGTGTTACCCAAAAAATATATGTGTGTGTATGTAGTAATATACATTTTTAAAAGCATAAAAAAAATCTTGAAAAAGATTTGCTTCTTCCTTTCATAAGGCTGTGTTTTTTATGCTTTTGGAAAATCTTTTCTGTTCGCTGAGACTGCATTGCTTTGATAAATACAGTAACACTAACAGACTGCAATTTATAATAGCTGTTAAACGCACACACTTTTATAGTATTTTTAGGGTATTTATGCATGCTTGGAATGATGTGCCAGTAGTAATGTTTATTTTTGAGGTGAACTAATTGTTTAAGCCTTTAAGATCACTCGGTGTTTGTGAGTTTTGTCATCTGCACTGTAAGGCCTAATCTACAGACGTGACAAACCCAAATGAGGCAGGGCCACAATTACACAGTGTGAAAAATGGCTGGCAAGAAGCAGAGGAAGAAAGCAGGAGTATTCCCCGCTCGGTTGATGAGAGATCCCGCCGCTGGCTCTCCGCCTCCTCTCTGCATCCATCCATCTCTCCGTCTCTCCACACTTCTCTCCTCCCTTGGCTTGATGGGACAGCTGTAATTAGGGAGTGGAGACTAAAACAGAGAGGCATTCTGGGTCTGTGTTCACAAGAGGGAATGATCATAGTATTTAGGAGATGCGCCCAACTACAGCAACACGTCTTAAAGAACACACACACACACACAATCTTAAACTTGCATGCTCTTACACGCAGAAAAAAGGTTCTGGGAAATATACTCTGTCAATGTTTTAGATATTATTTGTTATATAACTGATCAGGGGCCTCATTTATAAAGCGTGCATATGCTTAGATTTTATTTCACAATATTGCTTTATTTTACATTGCTAGTAAAATGATCTAAAAATGTCATTTAAATCATTTTAGATTTGCCTATTTGTTATATCACCTGCTACTAACACGCACATTGCCGAATTCTCTAAAATCTAATCTTAATTTACATCTAAAGGAGACATTGTCTCTAAAAAGCATTGGCAGTGACTATTTTAACCCTGTTTTAGTTGTTCACCATCTGCAGTTTTTTTCGATGCTGAAGTGCTGCACAGAACTCTGATGCGTGTTTAGTGAATTCACCCCACACAGTTCTCTTTTAATCTATATCTTGAGTAAGAAATCATCCACAGTTTGGGCAGGCCATTTATTAGCATGCTGAGAGTCCTGCCCTAGTTAAAGTGCTGCGATTCATCATTACCTGTCAGTGCTGTCAGAATGTGGGCTGGATACCGCAGGGAGAGCTGGCTTTCAGAGCTCTGCGTTTCCTTACGCAGCGACTGCTTGCTTTGAATGCTTGTGGATTGTGGGTTTAGCACTGTCACGTTGCCCTTGTCCAACTTCCTCCGAATTTTCATTGCAAATTAAAAAAAAAAAAAAGGCAGCAGGTGCAATTCCTGAGAGAATCCGTAGAGATTTCACTCGGGCCCTGGAGCTCTTCACTTAACCACAGTTTTGCTCTAAAGAGACTTTTCCTGCAATTAGTGTACTCCAGATCTGCACACTGACAAGTAGCCAAATGAGAATAAGTTGGTTGGGTTTCTCATCTCATCCTCTGTGTTGGAAATTTCTCTCCAGTGGCATCATCCTCCAATCTGTTTTTACATTTAAAGGATCACTGTTTAATATCTATCTAGCTGTCTATTGATACACTTTTAGAATAGCACAGACAAGAATACATGACTCCAACTCTTTCTGTCCAATTCCCATTGGCGCATTCGATCATTTTCCCTTTTTGCTTGAAAGCAACATATTTAAATGAGTGTGCAGGCAAAAGGAAAAGTTGCATGGTTTCTAGCATTTACAACACGTGTTAGGCTGGCCGTAAATAATATTCAGCTTTCAAAAAGGTTTAAACACGTTATCGTATCCATGAATGTCAAACTAAGCCGAAGTAATTACTGAAACATGAGGCTGTTGCATGAGTTGAGGAACTTCCTGTGAAAGAAATATGGCCATTTCTTTTTAATGTAATGTAATGTAATGTGGTTTACTTCATAGATATTGGGTTAGCACTTACCTTGTGACTGCAGTCAGGAAGTGCATCTGTAGATACTAAACACGGTCTGTAAAACAGCTGTATCTAGAATATCCTGGATGCTCTGATTTTGGGCCATATTGAATTACGAGGTGGAATGCATAAACATTATCTTATTATCTTATTTCCCTGATAAAGTAATTCCAGAATTAGATTATAGAGCAAATTTTAAAAAAGCCATTGCTTGGTAATGCTGATTTCATCAAAGTTCCATTATCGGTTTAATTTCCCCGGTTATGTCGTGCATCACCTTTTGAGAAAAGTCACATGATAATTATTATAAGAATAATTAACCGTTTCTCAGAATAGTTTGTGATCAAGAGCTTGCAACAGAGACACATCAAAAGCAAGAAATGTATCAAATGATCAGATTTTTGCTTGTATCTATTTTGTATATATAAATATATATATATATATATATATATATATACACAGTATATATATTTTACAGTATGTGAACTTACATGTACTTACAGTATAGTGAAAGTACCGGGGCATGGGGTAGGGTTAGGTTTAGAGTTAGTACTTATTAATTGCAATTATAATGCTTACAAAGTATGTACAGTAGACGAGTAGCAGGACCGTAAAATAAAGTGCTACCCAATAATTATTTTATTATTTATGTCTCATTGTGAAAATCTCTTCACCTTTTTTTTTCATTTGGATTAAGTATGACCAGATTACTTGAGATTTACAGCCCTCCAATCGATACCATTTTTAGATATTTTATCAGATTATATACATGTGGGAGCTGTTTAGTTGCGATGTCACATTTTATCAGGCGCTCTTTCTTCCTTCAAGTATTTCTTTTGGTGTCTTTTACAGTGGCCTGGAGGTTAAGTGCAGTTCTCCTTTAGATTTATGTCCTCTCGTAGGCAGACTTCATTTCCACTTAATCACTCTATCACTTGCCCTGACACACAGCTCTATAAAACGCATGCTTACTTTCCATTAATTAAATGCTACTCTTAAATTGACTGCTCTAGTATATGCTACTTTTAAAGCGACACGAGAGAGAGAGAGAGAGAGAGGCAAAGCTGCCCTCGGGAGAGTAAAACCAGGTGTCCGTCACAGCAAGGTCAGTCAGGATGGTTTTTACTGAGCCAGTTACTACTGGCTGTAATATAAGAGCTTGTTAATGATGTTCAGTAAGATCAGCAACCGCATGGGATGAGACCCAGAGCTGGGATAATAGAGCTGTATGCACAAAAATATAGAATCAAACATAAACATGAGCAATTTGTTTATTTGTTTTACTTTTGATGGCACTCCCAACACATTGTTCTACCATAGTATGACACATATCAGAGTAACTTTAGACCAAGACATGACTGTATCTATCTGCAATCAGTAGAAGCATAAAATAAAATTAACTTTTTTCATAAAAATGACATTATCAGATGATTAAATGAATAGACGATTAGCGATGAGCAGGCTATTGTTACCTGCACGTGACCCTCCTGAAATTTGTTTGCAAACATCATATATATGTCATATATATATATATAACTGTATGTAGTCCCATATGGCAATATTACAAACACAGTGGAGCAATATATGCAATATTTCTGGACGAGTACAGTACATTTAATGCATCTTTTCAGAATAAAGTTTTACTGTATTTACCTTGTGACTTGTGAACTGCGGTGTATTTACTGTATATATCAATGGAACATAATCCCTCACAATCAGACTAGAAATGCGTAAAGAGAGCATACAAATGACTGGCTGTATATATTCAGCGATGTGTTATTTAATTTTAATGTCACTGCTTTGGATGACCATCCGTTCTTTGCAGCTGTGTTCTTTTGAAAGTAAGAATGCAGACTGGCAGGATAACTTTGGATTTTTTTTTCGCGTTCTGTAGTCTTTTAGCTCTCTGATCCGTGCTTGTTGAACGAGCAGAATGCGATAAGAGGATGGAATAAGTGTGATGTAAATAAGGTTTTATTATTAGAACTAGCCAGCGCTTTGACTCCCAGTGCAGTTGTTACTTCATTAGGATGCCCTCTGCTTCGGTTCTGATGTTCCGTTTAGAATTTGATCTAGGATTCGGTGTCGTGTCTCTCCGCCCTGGGCGCCGTGCCTGGTTTTACTGCTTGGGTTTACAGCATTCATTATGCACACTTAACAGCTGTTGTAACTCTCCGAGGCAGCAGTGTGCGTGCACGTGTGTGTGTGGTGTTAGGTGCGAAGGGATTGGCTGCTGGCCCGGACAGCAGGATCACACCATTGACCTTTCGGTATAGACATGAAAGATGATCGTTCTTTTGCTTGCGGGATGGGTTTCATATTTTCACCTGGCACTTAATTCTGTTCTCATCTCATCCTGCCTGCCTTCCTCCCTCTTTATCACGTTTGCCTTGTCCTATCCATCAAGACCCCAGTGAGATTGGAGAGGAAAGATCACTATCATATTTCTGCGTTTGCCGCTCTAACATTATAACGACTGTAGGCTGGAATAATTCAGTACAGGAACAGTTGCGCGTTACAGGATGTTTGATGTTTTAATCAGGATCTTCAGAATTTATTTAGAACTGTTGGCTGTTAAAATTAAACTATGCTGTAAACATCAGTTGAATCGAATGCAAATTCTCGTTGTCTTTATCGTGTCCCGTGAACTGTTCATCTTTAAGGCAAGGTTTGCTTACCTAAGATGCAATCAATAAGTAATAAGATACAACTGTAAAAGAAGTTGTGTATATTCACTGCTGAGTGAGTTAATAATAATTTTAGAATCCATGCGTTTTTACCAAAAAATAGAACTAGGTTTCAGAAATCATGAAAACAAATAGAATCATGAAGTTGTGTAATTTCAGCACGATGCATTGTAACCATTTCATTAGTTTAAAATTGCTGTTTTTTTAATGCTAGATACAGCTGTAATTTCAGGATATTTCATCAGCCTCAAATGACTGCTTATTAACTGTAATGCTAAATATGATTGTAATGAATATACAGTAAGTAAATGAAATTGTGTGTGCACGCTGCATATTAAATTAATAATAGGAATAGGAGTAACTTTGTTCCCATGGCTTCCCACAAGTTCTGATATGTACAGTTAAGACCAAGAAAACCACCGTTTCAGAACATGCGAATAGACTTTCAGTAAGCTCTGTGGTTTAAAGTACAGAACATGTCTACATTTACATGACGTGATGCGTCTTGCATCTGCTGTATAGGTCACTGTCTGCAAAGAAAAAAAAAAGAAAAGACTGTGGGCTGAAAAAAGCTCAAGTTTTCCCCTCATTAGTGACTTCTATTCTCATAGAGTCTGAAAAGATATCCTAATTTAATACTCACAGCATAATTCAGCAACATTTGTCAAGTATAACTCATTGCCCAAGAGAAGAAACAAAGTATTTCTTGAGGGAAAGGAAATTTATGAGAGTGGTAAAAGCGGAGTCATATGGGGTTATGGATTCTCATATTTTATGTATGGATGAGCCCTATGTGGTTAAAACGACATGTGGACTGCTGGATCTCTTGGTTTATTTTGTGTTGGAACTTAAGACATGAAATATTACCAAAGGAGTTATTACGCTCCTTTCGTCTTGGCTTCTTCCCAATATTTACACAACCTCTATTCTCTGTGAGGCTTGTATGGCTTCTGCTCTACTTGAGATGGAGAGATTTGTGGTTTGAAACCCCAAGGAACACATCTGCCAGCATTTTAGAATTTTCCACCATATCATTACATTAAGGCCGCTGGCATGGAGCAGCAGTAACACTGAGGTTGTGTTTTATAAATATTGACGTGAGGGTACTTCTAAGACTTCTACCACACTCCAGACTCTGTTGGCTGAGCTTATATCATGGTCACATTTGCAACTTAAGCCACCGCGCAAAGTTTTCATAACCTCGTTCCGTTAGACTCCACACGGAGGATTGCATTTGACAGAAAAAAGGGAACCAGAAATGGCAGTTTGTGCAGGTCAGGGTTGTGCACTGTTCACAATCCAGTGCAGTTGTTGATTTTGGAGTGAATTTGTATGTAGGTATCAAAGAATTTGAATATACGGAGGCTAAATTAAAATAAAAGTCATTCATATTCATTGTGATCAGACAAGATTTAAATGCCTTGTTTATTTATTCATTTATTTTAATCCGTTTTATATACAGTATATAAAAACCAGCCGCAAACAACTTGACCTTGCCCACAAAACATGTGATTTTACTGACGACTGCTTCTCTAATCTCGGTGAGTTCATCACAGGATTCACACAACACTTGCTCTTGAAAGATGCTTCAGTACCAGTTTATTTGGACCAGTGCTCCCCTGTATCACAGCCTGTGGGTATTATAAATAATAGATTGCCATTGATCGTTCAAAATACACTACTATAGCAATGGACCTATCATTTCTGAAGAACTATACGCAGTGGACCAATCATGGCAGACTGGGCCAATTTGACCAATCAGAGCAGAGCAGGCTCACAGAGAGGAGGGGTTTAGAGAGAACGAACTGCTTCGAATGTGATATAAAATGCATATTTTGAGAAAACAAAACACAGACTCAGATGTTGACTTCCTGCTGAGAATTTCACGTGTAACATGATGCCAGCTCCATTTTATTGACATTCTTAGAGCTTTATTGAAAAGTTCCACCTCTTCCGTCTCTTATTAGATCTGTAGTGTTTCTTGACACTGTTCCATACAGTAGCACAATATCCAGGATCGTTGTTTTTCAAAGTACTACTATATGAAAATAATACTACCAAGTGTAATACTACTCAGTGTGCATGTGCTCATGAATAGCAGGTAATAAAATGGTGGGTTGGAAATTGTAGTCAGATACTTGTGACCCCGTCCTTGTGTAACTCCATCGCACTAATCCCCATTGCTTGCTTTTTGTTTGTTTGTTTTTTAAGAGAGCGAGACATAATTAAAGTAGTTTTGCTGGTGTGTTTTTTTAATTTTTTATAATGCTGTCTCAAAGGGTTAACCCTCAAGACCCGGAGCTCTTTCTAGCTGCTTCTTTGCATGCACTCTTGAGGTTCTGTGAAGAGCCCACTCAAGGCCTCTTCTGCAGCTCCAGATGTTTTGTGTAGCTATTTATTTAGCTTGTAAACAGGCCGCCGAAAGCTTCCCCCATAATGATGGAGAGGGAAACCGCAATTACATTGTTGCAGGGCCTTTACAAAACAGAGCTGGCTGTTGAATGAGACTCGGTGCTGGGGGGAGAACAGGTTGTTATCGCTTTAGAAGGAGAGGGTTGCCAGATTGAAATGCAAATCTTAACATTTTGCAATTCATTTGGGGGCAAAGCAATAACGGCAACTACAAAAACAGGAGGGGGCGAAAGGATGAAAATAAGGTTAGCCTTTCTTGTTTTCCCTTTTTTGGTCTCTGCGTTTTCACACTTTATTTCATGTTGTGATATTAAGAGGTCTTTTATGAAAACATTGGTGCTTTGGAAAGCTCAGTACCTCAATAGATTTTACAGTGTTCTTAGCCAATAGTATCAATATTACGGCACTCTTTTATTGATTTGTGTTCAGCAATATTATAGACCCTATAGATAAAAAAAAAACATGTTTAGATGATCTGCTGTATAAATACGTTTCCTTAAGAAGATAGAGTTGACAAAACCAAGCATTACGGCCCGGGGGTGAAAACTTTTGAACAGATAGAACAGATCGTTTTTTCTTTGCTAAACATTATATTTTTTTCATATAGTTTGCCTTTCAGAAGCTATAATGAACAATTATTTTCTCTTTCGGACTATGTAAACATTCTTTAAGTCAAAATGTTCCCTTTTTCTTGATAAAATTCTGGTTATTTAATTACAGTCTTCAATCTGATCGACAAGACTCAATGGCAGAGTAGAGTTTCTTTCCCCCGGTTCCTTTATTTTAGTTCAAAACCCAGCCATTTGCCATTGAAGAATGTTTTGATGGATCAGAGAAGACCGTCACCTGTTTTCATGCATGCATCCTCTAGAGTAAAAAAAAAAAAGCAATGTTCTCTGAGACACAATTTTCATTTTTGTGGCGTCTTCAAAGTAAACACGGCCTGCTTGGCTCATGATAACCTCATACTTGAACAGATTAACACGGCTCGGCAGCGGTAACAGCCTTCCCTCGCTGTCTGCATGTCGTTTTAGGAGGAGATTACTTTGATATTTAATGTCGGCTTGCCACTTGCATTGACCTTTTAGTGAAGCACATTCCGAGGGCGTTGTAATTAGCACTGGTCAGAGAGAGTGAGCGAGACAAGGGCGAGACAGACGGGCCAGGAGGCATGTTCGGCTGAACACGTAGAAGACGTGCTCGGTGTGAGACCGCGGCCGCCCCGCTGGGCGTCACAGCCCTTTTCACTTCCCATCTGCAATTATTTCCGTCTCCACCACGGAACGGGCTGACCGCTTGACAAGTCAATTAATTCTTAATGGGCCCTCCATCTGGCTCAGTTCAGTCGGAGGTCTGTAGCCTCTCAGCACAGGGACGGAGCTTAATGCTAATGACTGATGAGATTTTGCGAGGTAAAATCACCGCTGGCGTTAACGCTGACCACACCGGTGTACTTATGATTTACAATCAAGAGAGAATGAGTACGTTATGACCTGTTTGATTTGCTTCTCGGAAGACGCTGTTTCTTTTATGTTGTTATGAAAATATGTTAAATAAATGTACCATGGTAAGGGAGTAGTGTGGTGTATTAATATCGTAGTACTTTGAAATATAACATAGTACAGAAACTTATGAATTGTTTTTATTGACATGTCCAAAATACCATGGAAGTGTATGTGAATCAAAGAGCATGGTACATAATTTCAGTATCATGGTATATATATCTAAGAAGCGTTATATTTGGCATCTGATACCATGATTTTACCATAGCAGAGAATGACTACCCTCACAACATAGTTCTATGGTATTTGAAATATACTGCAGCACAGAAAGTCATGTACCATGGTTTTTACAGTATACGCTACATCCAAGAATAGTAATACTGTAAGTAGTGTGCTAATACCGTTGTACTTTTAATATGTTTTATATTCCACAACAAAACCTATGTCAGTGTAATTGTTTAATAGCTTAAATGGAGCTCTGCTAATTTGTGCATTCCTCACACACACACACACACACACACACACACACACACCAGTGCACGGCTAATCCAGTTCATTATAAATATTTATGTTGCTAATTACTCCAAGTACATTATTAATAGCTCTGAAATTTTTCTCAAAGAGGATATAATTAGGCAAGGAAATTAGTCAAAAGCTAATAAAGCTGGAAGTTGAAAAGGCATTTTTAAGCATTGCGCCGCTTTGCAAAACCTGCAGGTTCTTGTTTTCTTGCCTCGCGTGCATTTTCATGAAGCGATATCTCACTCGTCCGTGGCTAATAAAAACCGACCCTGACAGTGTGGAACCATCACATATTAGCTCACATTCCATTAGCATGTATTAGCGCAATATGCTAGCTTTAATTAGCGACAGCTGTGTGCTTTTAATGCACTGTGTGTTTTTCATTCCTTCCGTGTTTACTGTCAGGATATGTAAGCCCTGCAAGCAAAGTGTACGTAATAAACCAAAAAATATGTCAATTCAAATTGTAGCATGTGATATATTCACAGCGGGTTGTCATTTTCCCATCATGCATTGCTGTGATAACCTACAGGTTCAAATCAATCCGTGTACTTCTGTCATGCTGCTGTAGTAATTTTGCTTTATACAGTATGTGTGTGTGTGTGTAGTAGTAGATGTAGTAGAATATGTGTACATGAATAGTATGTGTGTGCTTTTTGGTACAGTTTTTTTTTTTTAAATGTTTAATACTTTTTTCTGATGAAAAGTGACAGTAAATACATTTATAATGATATCAGCATAGAAAGGAAAACTCAGCTTTGACATCAAAGGACTAAATTGTGTCATGTTTTTATAGGAAAATATTTTACATTTCACAATATCATTGCTTTTACTGTATTTATAATCAAAAAAATGCATATATTGCAGATATGAAATATAAAAAGTGTATGTAAACTGCCCGGTTCCTCAGGGGGTCTGTTGGAGTCTGTTAGTTTTTGTCTTTGCGGTGTGAATTGGCCTTTACAAGATCTTACAAGATATTTGTCAATGAGCTCAGCATCTGTTCATGCATGTTGCTCTTGTTAGTCTCAGTGGTGTAGTGCAGGATGTGTGCAGGTGAATATGGAGCATACCCACTTCTAAATCCATCAATTAAATGCAAGACTAATGTTCTAATGCTTTCATCTTTTCACTTAAAACAAAATGGGGACTTAATGTAAAGGTATATCCACTATACCCCAAACCTTTATTGCTCCGGCCCACTTGGAATATCACTTGGCCCACCCTGCATCTCCTATCTGGAGCGGGGCCTGCTTCCTAGTATGTAGTAAGCACCCGTAGTACAGTATGCTAGTATTCTATTCTGAACAGAGCCTTTGTCTCATTCGGTGTCTCTCTCATTGCGTATCTCCTGCTGTACAGCACTTAGTGCAACTGGGTTGTCAGTCTAACGGGTTCCATTAACGAGCCAGACAACAGGCCATTAGGCTCCAGGAGCTTAATTGCTCGTTAATTGGCTAATTAGTGCTCCACTTTGTTTTTCACTCTCCCTTGACTTCTGTTATTTGCTTTTAATATCCCATCGTCGTCTCGCATTCTCCACCTACTGCTTTTGTTTTCAGGGATGCTCGGATGGAGGGGGTTATTGGAATGCATGAAAAAAATAATGTGCATCTGTTTTTAAGGCACTGGGAGATACAGTACATGTGACCTCATCAACGTCTCGGTCAAGAGTGCTCCCGGAGATTTTTTTTTTTTTTTTAGGTTTACTTCTCAGTTTTTTTTTATCCGTGTCCACACTTTACATTTTTAGCAATTCTGTTTAGTTTTTTTAGACACCTGACCTGACTGCATACACATGCTTCACTCACGTGGCAGACACGTGGATATAAATGGGAAAAAAAATGAGGTCCAAAGTCAAACTAGCCAGCACACTCCGCAAGGCTGCACTGAAAAAAAAAAGGTTTTTCAATTTTTTGTCTTGCATTCCCGTTGAAATATATCAAAACATTCTTAAATCAAAAAATAGATTTAAGGAAACGAAAGGGCATAAGGTGAAACAAGATGTCTTGTTTTGATAAATTTAATTAATGCTTAAAATATCAAAAGAGTAATAAAAATGAAACAAGCCCCTGAGCAGACATTTCGTTCTAATATGTCCTCTAATGTATCTCGTGTAAATGTATCTTGATTTAAGAATGTTAAGATATTTAATTGGAAAACAAGACCGAATTACTAAGCAAGAAAAACACTGCCTTCATTGACTTTTGTTTTTTTACATTCTCAATACAAAATGCCATCACTGAAGGCTTTAAAAAACATGACATGAATGCTCTTTTTTTCCACCACTGCAGTTGCTGTGCATTGTAGCCAACCTGAATGACAGTGTTCATCTGTTCTATATGATGTATATAAACATTAACATTAAGACAGCAGAGCTTAACAGATCTATTGTATGAGCAGCGCTGTTGGCATCCCGCCTACAAGGACACTACAGCACCTGGACTGCCATAGCATTTGTAATGTTGCCATAGAAACACATCGCAAGCCCGACATTTACACATCTTGACTCATGCATTGTTAAGAATCAATATAACGTTTTGTCTGTACATGCAGACTGAGATTAAATGAGAGAGTTAGCATGCACCCAGTGTGCTGGAGTGTTTGTTTGTTTTACAGCAAAAAAAAAACTTAAATCATTGTCTTGACGTTTACTCAGATGCATTGGGCAGAAGTGCTTCTAGGATTGTGAATTGCGATGTAGATTCTGCTTACTGGATACAAATGCAGCTGAAGCATGCATATTTCATGTAAGGCTTTATGCAAGTTGTTTGTTCTGTTGTTTAATAGGATGTGCTGTGTTAAAGCTGCAGGAGCTCCGAATGTATATTTCTGGTTGCACCATAAAAGTCCAAACCTCTTGGAGAAAGTTACTTCTTGATATTCTTATTAGTGTACATCTCAGTCTCAATATAATATTATATTGGTGCATGTGGTTCAAGAAGTACACAGATGCTGTTTGTTTGGGTTTTGGATATTTTAGACTATAATGTAGCATTGTGGGATACTACATTATATATTACACTTAAGTAAATGAATTATGTGGTTATCACCCTTTTTTGAGGGGCACATAAATCTGAGTTTCATCCGCATAACAGTGAAAAGAGATGCCATGCTTCCTAAGTTTGGATCCAAGAGGGTAGCAAATACAAGGAGAAAAGAAGAGGGCCTAGAACTGATCCCTGGGGGACACCACACACAAGAGGGGCAACAGAGGATACAGAATCGCCAAGGTTGACAAAGACAGTTCGATCGGTCAAGTACGATCTAATCCATTCTAGAGCGGACCCCTGATGCCCACCCACTGCTCAAGACGTGAGAGCGGGACTACATGGTCCACTATATCAAAAGCAGCAGTTAAATCTAAAAGCACAAAGATGACACTATTACCAGAATCAGTAGCTAAAAATATATCATTATAAACTCTTAAAAGTGCTGATTCTGTACTATGTAAACTTTTAAAACTGAATCGGAAGCCTCCATACAGACTTTTTGTGCGGCATTAAGGACAGTAGTATCAATATTCTTAAATAAAAGAAAATCTCAGCAACCCAGGCTCACTGAAAATACATGCTTGTGATGATGTTTCTGCAACACCAATAAATGTTCAGTGCCTTACTGTGTCTGAAAAGAACTATACAATACCCTCTGCACCAAAGCTAACCTTAAACCTACCTGAAAGTAATATTTTTACTTCCTTCTACATAGCATTTTGATTTCTAAAGCTTCATATCCCATAATGCTACATGGGTTTGGGCTGTTTTTGTCGAACCATAGTTTCACAGGATTCTGTATAACATGAAAACCCATAAATATGAAAGAGGATATGGAGCATTTGTGCTCAAGTAATCAGAACTCTGGCCCTTTAAATCATAATTTGTGTGCAGGGAAATAAAAGTTTGCTGTTCGTACGTTTTTGCCGAATCGTAGGTACAGGCACATTTCCAACGAGTCTGGAAAGCAAGCATGTTTGCAACATCAAGCTGCATAACTGTTTTCGTACATTGAAACTGACCTTTGAAGCCTTTCACATTCATGCTGAAAATGGCTGGTTGCATTGGTGGATGGAAGCAAACAGGTAGACCCTGAATCTTTCTCTCATTATGAGTCATTTCAGCCGGGACGTTACGGGTTTGCATGCACACACATGCTCACGTGTCTCATACGTTACTCATCAACATGGCTCCTGTGGGCAGAAACAGATATAGATTGACCTTTTCTGCTCAGCTTCCAACATTACCACAATCTGCCCTTCTCATTACCACGGGAACGTTTCACACAGTATTAGACTTAATAAATGACTTTCCCTCTCCTCCTCCCTCTCTTCATATTCCCCGTTCATGCTCCCCTTGCTCTCTCTCTCGCTTGCTCACTTTTCTGCTCCTGAGCCGATAACCCAGAGTCCCCTGGGGCTTGGCCTCCATAATCACGTCAGTTCACAGCCCTCTTATTTGAGCAGAATTGCTTAATTGGTATGTGTTCTACATAACTGTCGGAGTATTAGACTCACAAATGAAGGTTAGAACCTCGGTGCTTGTAATCGACTGAAAGAAATTGATTTGCGCTCAGACGCTCTACAGGGAGAGAACTTTATGGTTCTCTAAAGAAATGAAGCTTTATAATTGTGTGGGTTTTTTTTTAGTCCCCTCCCCTTAAACATGTTTTTCTTTATTTCATACATTTTAAACACAGTATGTAAGCCCAGTAACGATGTTGTTGGTCATCTAGTGTGTTTTTGTCAGTCTTTCAGTGAGTATATGTAATAAAATATAAAAAAAATATATATATATATAACTTGCCTGTGGCAACATCTTTTGAAATATATAATATTAAGTTGCTTCTTGTTCTGAATATGATTAAAAAAGAGTGACGTTCAAAATAAAATTTCCACTTTTACTATATCAGAATAATTAAAGCCATACACGTGAAGCTGGTTATGTGATACCACACATCAAAGTGTGGTAGAAATAGTAGTAGTATAGGTTCTAGTAGCTCAACTAGTAGAGCATAGCATTAGCAACACCATGGTCACGTGTAGTGAACATACAAATATGGATACAGCATCTCCAGTCTCCAGTGGATGTTTGTCTTTGTCATATTTTAAAGTGCTTTAGTATTAATAGTAGAGAAGGTCCCAGAGTGGAAATTTTTACCAGATGTGTGTAAGATCCTTGTCTTGAATTCTTTTTCTAGTCTAATCAAGTCCAAGTTTTCTCAGAAAGACTGCACTTTGAAATTCTTTCAGGACTAAACTGATTATGATACATGTGGTCTGACACAAAGTCTGAGCCTCAGTCTAAAATCATATTAGTAAAACCACTTGCACTAAACGCTGAATCACCTTAAGATTGATCCTCATATTCTACAGCTCTCAGAGGCCTGGAGTCGATGCTAATGTTTATGCGATTTGCATTAGACTTGTCAGCACCCGCCTCTTCTTTTAGAGAAGAAAAACCCCACAAAAAGGAGAGAAAATGTGCTCTGTTTAGTTAGCCTCATGTTATTCCAATGAAGATCTTTTAGGGCTGTTATGCAATGCAGACACAGACTTTTCAAACACTACGTTCTATGTGAGTGCTTCAATATGGATTTTTGTGTCTTCTAGACAATAATATCCCCCTATAATCGTGTACCGTTTATTTTAAACTTCAGTAAACTGTTCCAGTTGGAGGCCGAAGTTTTGACATTTTATTAAAGTAGTCTGTACAATGGTAATGCATGTGTGACTAAATGATGACAAAACCTTTGTTTTTGATGAACTATTTCTGTAAATATGATGTGCAGTGTATTATACTAAAGCGTCTGTGTGTGTGTGTGTAGGTGTCTATCTATCTATCTATCTATCTATCTATCTATCTATCTATCTATCTGTTTATTTATACACACCCACACACATATTTGTCTATATATATATATTTAAACTTTGTAATGTAAATGAATGTTGCATGTTTGCTCTGAATGCAAATGAGTTGTTATATTTGTCCCAGTTTTGACACGCTCAGACTAAAACCATAGTGTAGATGCTTCAACATTTGTAGCATTAGCATGCTAGTGATGACTGATCGTTCCTTGATCTCTTCTAGGATTAGCCAAGCCCTTAGCATTTCAGCTAATCTGGTTGACACCTGTTTTTATTGACATACGAGCCGAGTTTGAACAGTTCCTGCTCCCTCAGTCTGATGCGATCTGTCTTCGTACCCTCCCTAGTGAATCTTATCTGTTTTGGATGAGCGTTTTGGCAGATCTTTCCTGGAAGACAGATTTATGGGTTTAGCCTTTTGGCTCTAGGCTTCAGCTCTTGTGAATTCTTTGTGAAGTTCATGAAGTACAGCCTTCGTTCTTTTGATGATGTTAACGGATTGTGATAACCTATTTATTTCTATGGTAAGCCGTAGCAATGGAATAGGCCATTCCAGAATTGTTATCTGGATTGGTTGGATTACAGTCCATCTCGGCTCTAGGCTTCCAACATATGGTCTGTTGAGCTTTTGAAGCAGTTCAAACAGTCAGATGTATTAATAAAGGCGATGGACCGATCTCAAGTTTTTCTAGACAGTCTGTCTGTTGAAACATTCCAACAGTTCATCTCATAATAGCTGTTGTATGTTTCTTTAGAGAAAGATTAAGGGTGCGGCCTGGGAGATAGTTGTCTAAACATAGAGTTAAGACCTTGAGACCGTGTTTGTAGATCTGCTGCATTTGTCAGGGTCAGGACTTACGCTTTGAAGTCCTGGTTTGGGATTTGGCTAGATCTTGAAGCTTGGATCATCTTTAGCATCTCTGGTATTAGCACTTAGCTTAGCGCTTTTTTTCCTCCTCCATGAACCGAGATCCACAGCCCAGCTCAGGCCTTGCTGCTTTTACCCCTAAAATCTTTTCAGCTCTACTTTCACTGTAAGGGACTATCTGAAACATTTCATTGTCGTTAAAGACCGTGTTAAGTCAATTTTGAGAAACACATTCTAAATGTTAAAAATGCATTGCTGAAACAAAGACTGAGAACTATATAATACTTGGTGGAGTTTTTCAACATTTTTGTGAGCAGGGTCACTGAGCACTGCCCCTCCGGTGTAACTATACGAGCTGTGTTGGACTTGAAGCAGCTATGTGACATCAGAACAGTGAGAGCTAGAGAGAGCAGGTACTTTGATGTCAAACATACACATAATAACTACCCAGATAGCACACGTACATCTGCAAGATGTCTGTTAAAGATCTCTTGATCTGGAAAGCATCTGCTGTCTACAAACGTCTGGCAGACGTCTTTCAGATGTCAGTTTTACATACACTCTAAATCATAAAGGCATCTAAAAGGAGACGCCCAATAGATGTTTTGGAGCAAACAACCTAAACAATACGTCTTGCAGATGTAAATGCAGACCTCAAATAGACGTCTCCTAGATGTGCGTGTGCTATCAGGGTAGAGCGCGTAAGCATTAGTGGTTCATCTGTTTAATCATGAGTCTTTACCGTTAGATACAACAGTCTAGATAAAGTTCTAGCTATGCCTTCGTCACGTTACGTGGTTGCTATCATTTACAAAACAACTGAGCTTGGGCAGAGCTTACTGGGGAAGACAGTTGAGCTTTGTCGTGAGTGGGTGTGGTTTCAGCGCTGTGAGCGGACACGCCCCTAGTGTTTGAGAGCAGAGAGGACGGTTTATTTTTTCAAGATTTTGATACCTTATTTTATGTGTTAGCAACACATTTTCTGTGGTGTGACAAACTGAGAACGCATTTAATTTTGACTTTACATGAGCTTTAATTAGAAGACCTTGTAATGAATCATTAGGCTAAGTTTGTCCGATTAGATTTATTTTGCTCTAGCATGCAGTCAGCACACAACGCTGTTTGCAAACCATTGTACTTCGGTCTATTTCCCAATTCAGTGTTTCAGCTACATCAATTTCCGAATTTGCTCCGTTTACTGACATCATTTACTCATTTTTTTACACTAATCTGTGTAATGCAAGACGAGTCCTCATTATTCTGGGGGTTTTTTCAAGAAATGGGGGTATTTTGAATTCAATTTTGATTTTATCTGATGCGTGTTTTATCTTTATGCATGCTGTTTTCAGAAAACGTATTGAGTTGCAGTTCTCTTATTCTAGGCCCCACTTCTCCAAATCGAAGAAATAGATGTTAAACTGAGATACCTCGGTTTGTATTAGTGCTTTTTCTGTTCTTGGTTGCCATAATGTCACATGCAGATAAAGATCTCTTCGCCTCCATTTTAAATGGAAGATGCACAGCCTGACCTGAGTATAAAATGGAGGGAGGAAGGTACAGGCTCATTGGTCAAGGCCTCGTCTCTGGAAGGAAATGTGGAAGGGAAATTAATTTGCCCCATCATTCTGACAAAGGGAGGTGAGTGCAGGGAACTGACATGCCTTGCCACGCTTCATTGTTTCAGATCTCAAGTCTCATAAATTTGCACGGCTCTCGTGAAAGAAAGCAATAACGCGTTATCGCATTGCCACCGTAAAACACCGTAATTAACATTCACCGACTGTAACTGATCCATCTTTCATTCTCTCCGCTCAGGAACTCCGTGTGTGTGTCTTTCATTTTATGTCTTCCTAGGTGCCTGATATTTTTCCGTACTGCCGCAAATTCCCCCACATTTCGTCGCAATCGTCCTCTTTGATCCCTGCGTGCTGACATTCTTTCAGCCTCAAAATGGCAGCAGTCATTTTGAACACCAGGCGTGTGCGCTAGTACACTCAATATCGCAGTAGGCACCCACTCTAGCAGGGGAGACAATTCTTCTCTTTCAGACAATGTGGCATTAGTGCTTGTTAGCTCCACCATTAGCTATAGAGCTCTCAAATTGAGGCTTTGGCCGAGGATGTGTTTGGCTGGCTCCACTTGGAATGGCGTACCATGTATTTACTCCTGTGAGGAGAGTATTAGAGGGCTGCTTCGTTGAGCTCACAATTACTATAATTACAAAATTTCAAGTTGATGCGTGCCCACGGTGGAGGAGAAATGGAAGGTGCAATTATTTAAGAAGCTCCCGTTAGCTCTTCTCAACCATGCTTCAGTGCTCCTCAGCCACAGCACCTATTCTTCTACAACAGCTACAACAACCTGTAATTGTGGCTTTCGCTCCACAGCTGATGGAATCCATTTATCAGGACCGCGGGATGTGCAACTAGCCCTCCGAAAATCTCCCACCCAGCGGTGGCCTTTTGGTGCGTGTTTATTTTTTTCCTTCTTCGTCAAAGACTCTTTTTTTCAGCCTTAGGAAGGAAGCCTGTCCAATATAGTGGTTTCATCACTTAAGTTTGGGGGGTACTTCCAGATCGACCCCAAGCGAGTGGATGAATTTAGTGCAGGAGATCTATTCGGCCTACCACTTTAAAGAGAAAAAAACAGTCCAGGCATCCGTGTTAAGGCCTTTTCACACGACTCACGTCAACACCTCAATGCACCGCTCCACGCACTGCTTCCTGACCTCTGCCTGAAAAGCGGCATCGATAGCAGCACGGAAGGGCAGTTTTTACAAGGTTTTTAGGAAGAAACAGGGTAGTACACTCGGTTTCGCAACAAAAACGTGTATTTGAGATTAGAATGGGGGAAAAGCGCAAAAATATTGCAGCACAGCAAACAAAGAGAAAAATAGAGAAATAATGCAATAAATATAAGTGCATCTAAAATAATATATA
>JAUMHG010000038.1:1211820-1224972 GCA_032359395.1 Enteromius anoplus
TGCAGTGTAAAATGCTTTGGATAAATGCATAAACATTAATGCACATATTGACTCAACAACGGCATTTAGCATTAGCATCATTTTCATGAACAGATTGCTTTAGAAATGTTTTACCAATCAAAATGCATCCAATTTATTTATTTATTTTCGACATCTCAGCTCTCAGCTGCAGTATTTGAATGTAATCTGTGAAGGCGATAATGCGAACCGGACCTTATTTTTTGTTGAAAACAGGTGTACAGGCTTAATGAGACCGCACGCGTGTTGCACCGCTACACGCTTGCGCCGGAGACCGTAGTCTGGTTTCAAAAGTGGAGATAAACACTTCAGATGTTGTCGCAGTGGGTCCTCGATCCCTCAATGTCAGCTCGTTTATGTTCAGCAATTCAGAGATAGAGTTAATGAGATCCCCACAGGCCGCCCCCAACGGAGGCTTTCCACTGCGCTCCCACTGTAATATACATCATGTCTGCTTTCAAATCAATTACATTTTTATCTGATAAAAACGTAATGCGGCTTGATTGAGTTTTCAGCGCGGCAGTCGACAGTGTTTTTGCAGCCTGGAAAGGGAGCCAATTATAACAGGAAGTTTAATCAAATTAAATTCCACTTCACCCAGATGCACTCTTTGTGGAATGTGACTGAAAATGTTTGACTTAATTTGTTTTGTACTTTTGTTGATGTGTCTGCTTTTTGATAAATCGCTTTCCTGAAGAGGAAATATTTTGAACTCAATGAAGCGTGACACAGCGGTACATCAGTCGATGATGGATGG
Organism: Enteromius anoplus; assembly: GCA_032359395.1. Taxonomy (NCBI): domain Eukaryota; kingdom Metazoa; phylum Chordata; class Actinopteri; order Cypriniformes; family Cyprinidae; genus Enteromius; species Enteromius anoplus. The sequence goes on from JAUMHG010000038.1 coordinate 1,212,596, forward strand.
AGTCTTTATTCCTTCGCAACTCTGTTGTTGTTAATTCCAGGAAATTTATTTGAAATCTATTTATTTGTTTATTCCATTCTTTCGGCTTGGCATCTTTTAATTTTGGTCTTTTCATTTGGCCTTTTCCTCCTGCAGGTCTATTATTAGAGCTGTTTCAAATGGGACCTTTTTACTATTTCATGTTTTATATATATATATATATATATAAGCTGAGACCACATGATCCTGAATCTCAAGACAGTGTTGGGTTTCTACAGGGACAGTCTACTGAATTGGTTTGACTGGATGGTTTTAAAGTGATATTTTCTGCATACTATACTAAGGTATAACACAGATAAACAAATTTGGTAAATGCTTCCAATATAGTCATGCTAGTAACATTACTGTATAATGGCCAAAATGATATTTATTTTTTGTATTTTTAGGTTATTTTTTGTTTTGTTTTTCTTTTTGAATTAAATTCAAATTTTCATGTTTATTTTTCAAATGCTTAGTTTATTTGTTTTGCTTTTAATCATATTGTATCAAATGTTTTCTTTTTGTTTTTGTCGTACACTTTGTTTGGTGCTGTCAAACTATTCATCGTGAATAATCCCGTCCAAAATCACAGTTTTTGTTTACATGGTATGTGTTTGTGTACTGTGTATTTACTTTGTGCATATAAAAACACACACAGACAGTATATATCTTGAAAATATTTACACGTGTGTGCATTTATAAAGTGATATTCTTATATTATGTCAAATATATTTAATTTATAAACGTACCATAATTCTCGTTAATATATACATGCATGTGTGTGTCTTTATACATAATAAATATACACACCTATGTAAGCAAAAACTTTTATTTTGGATGCGATTAATCGCGTTTGACAGCAGTAGTTTCTTTTTATCTGAGATTTTGTTGCATAGGCCTCAGATGCTGCTACTAAAAAGTTGTCAAGTCCAGACTATTCCTTTATACGGATATCCTTAGATTCCTGTAATTTGAATATATAGATACTATAACATCGAATGCACACTTTACTGTACGCGTTCCCTTAATAAACAATGATCTAGTGCTAGGCCTCTCTCTCTCTTTTTCTCTTGCTCTCTCCCTCTCTATCTCTCTTGCTCGTTCTTTACCTCTTTTCCAGCCCTGCTCATAAATCAATTGAGATGAAAGTTCCATAATTGTGCTTGCTGGGAGGGATTTGAGCAAAATTGCACTATGAATTTTTTAAAGGGAATTTTTACTAGCTGTTCTGCAGGATAGGAGGCAGAGGAGAGGTGAGGCCGTAGAGGATTTATGCGCCTGACTTCTTCATTACCGAAGTCATTTTGCTGCAGCTGATAGTGTTGAGCCTGAGGGGACATTGGTCCCAGCACACTAACTCAGATTTTAAACCTGCCTAATCTTTCGAAAGAGAACATTTCAGCACAGCAATATTAATTTTGCATTAGGGGTTATATTTGTCTGCTAGTGAGAAAGAGGAGGATTTCTCAAAGTGGATAATGAGCCAAGTCGTTCTGCATGCAATTAGATGAAACGTGTGTGACATTAAAGAGAAATGGCGGTTGCATTTATTGTGTTGAGATGTTTTGCTTTAACATTTAACATCTGTTTAAAGTTTCTGTAGGAAAGGACCGTGTGCATGTCCTTGTTTTTGGTAGTGATGCTTATGATCAATTTTTGTGCATTTATTTCCAGTCGTGATTAATCACATCCAAAATAAAAGTTTATATATATTTGTGTATACTATGCATATTTATATTGTATATAAATATGGACACATGCACATATATATTTAATATAGATATTAAGTTTACATATTAAATATATTTATATATAATATCTAATATTATATATATCTAATCTAATATATATAATAATAAATAAAACACTTTATTTTATGGTTACACCTATTAGTTGTTTATTACTAGAATATTAGCTACTTAAGAACATACAGCCTTATTCTACATCCCTACCCAATAACTAAACCTAACAACTACTGTACCAACAATTTATTAAATATTTTCAAAATATAAACTGTATTAATAAACACAGTACAATCACATATATCAGGAAAATCGTTTATTTTGGATGCGATTGATCGCTTGACAGCTCTTTTGACGGATGTGCATTGATAGAAAGATAGAAATTCTTGCATGTTAACATACAGCATGCATTCTCTCAGCAGCCTAGGCCAAGAAATGTCCATTAGACTTAGATTGAACTTCAAGGCTGATGAGAGTCATAATTGTTATGATCCGAAGACTTTATTGGGTTAATCTGAACATGTACACTCTGTATCATCGCTCTGACACCAGTCTCGTTCATTAAATGGTGGTTACTTCCGCTTGTTTGACTCCTCGTGGTGTGTATTATAAGTCAACCGTGGTATGAAAGCAGTGAGTTGTTTTTATGCCGGAGAACCCCGACTCCCAATTGTTCCAGGTTAAGGTCAATTCCTTTGATTCCGACAGTTCAAGAGGAGTTGAATTTAATTCATTAGGCAACTGGAGAAGGGTTCATAGAAGTGTAGGAATCAATCAGTAGCGCACGTGGAATTCCATCGCATCTCCTGAATTGAAACGGAGCTGACCCCATCTCTGCAAATGACCACTTTCTTTCTGTAAAAGAGTTCTGTCTGCTCTCAAGGTTAACACTCTAAACATGCCAAGTCTCATTCGACCGCCTGCCCTGCGAACGCTCAATTTAACAGCCCACTAGGCTGAGGAACATAGGGCTAAATCCCTCTCCTGAAGCGGATGGAGAGGGAGAGATGATTGTATTAGCTTGTCAGCACCTAATGTTGAGCTCAATGGGCAGCAGAGACGAGCAGATATAATTAACTGCCTCTCGCTAGATATCAGAAGAGTCAGACTGACAGGGAACGACTGCAGTGGAAACAAGAAATGTTAGTTTTGTTGATATTGGTGTGGCAAAGATTCCTCTTCTTCTTAGTATTCGCTAGAAAAGTTTAAGATCTTATCAAATCTATTTGCTTAAGTCCAGCATAGCTTGAATAGTGTGCATGGATGACTGGTAGTTATACAATGTCAGGAGTATTTATTTAAAATTTGCCCGATGTAGTCGTCTTATTCATGGTTATCTTCATTGCATGTACATTTATTCTCAGCTCATGTTTCATTAGAAAGATTTTGGGCACAGAATTGATCGATCCAGTACAGCAAAGTAAGCCAAGGCCAAATGTTTTTAACAAGCATTTGCCATTCATTGTTGAATAGCAGCATGTGGTTGGTATCATCATCTTGGATCCATGAGGTCTTGCATCAGATAAGAAAGCAGCTTGGTTTTAAATGGCTTACCTCAGCTCTGCTCTAATTTATAGCCGTCAAAGTCCCTCTGACCCAGAATGGCTCGGGTACAAGTTGTGCGCTTGCAGTTGATGTTCCTGGTAAGATTCTAAAACAAAAACATCAGGACTGAGTAAGTTCAGTAAAATAACATTATGAAATTATTTTATTTTGTCCCTTAATAGTAAGTATATATATAGCCAGAACAGCCAGTATATATTTCATATATAGTTATGTCTATATATATTTATTAGAGTTGTTAAACGATTAATCACGATTAACTACATCCAAAATAAACGTTTTTGTATACATAATCAACAGTGTATATTTATTATGTATATAAAAATACACACACATTATATGAAAATATACATACTGTAAATACTGTATGTGTGTATATTTATACATACAGAATATACACTGCTCAAAAAAATGAAGGGAGCACTAAAATAACGCGTCCTAGATCTGAATGAATGAAATATTCTTATTAAATACTTTGTTCTTTACATAGTTGAATGTGCTGACCAGTGTTGGGGAAAGTTACTTTTAAAAGTAACGCATTACAATATTGTGTTACTTCCTAAAAATGTAACTAATTACGTTACTTTTTCTGGAAAGTAATGCATTGTGCTACTTTTGCGTTACTTTTTAAATATGTGCAGAGATGGAGTGTTTAGTTTTTAATATAAGAAGTTCTATTTATACCAAATGTAAAAGCACAGCAAAAAGTGTCACGAATCAACTGGAGAAAAAAAGTTAATTAGCCTCTGTAAAGCAGAATACAGAAGAAGAAAATGCAATGCTCTTTAGCAATAGAAAAACAATGAAGCACAATAGCTAGCTTTTGAAGTCGTTTTTGCTTGTGAGTATTGTTGAACTGGATCATCAAAGGTCAGCAGCAGAGACATTGGTTAATAAAACGGGATTAGATACATTTGTGTAATTTAATTATTGCAGGTTTGCATCATATTCTAAGTTTATTTTAATTCATTTTGATGAACACTAAATCTGTTTATTGAGAGTGAGATGAATTATTGCACATAATTGCCACAAGCACAATTCCTCTGTATTTCTGGTTTCTCCCAACATGTCAGGAGACTTGTCAGTTAATAAAAAAGAAAACAAAAAATCTTTTAACCCAAATTTATCAACCCATGGAGGTCTGGATTTGGAGTCTGATCTCTGAGAGATCTCCTCCCAGACCTGGACTAAAGCATCCGCCAACTCCTGGACAGTCTGTGGAGCAACGTGGAGTTGGTGGATGGACCGAGACATGATGTCCCAGATGTGCTCGGTTGGATTCAGTTCTGGGGAACGGGGGGGCCAGTCCATAGCATCAATGCCTTTGTCTTGCAGGAACTGCTGACACACTCCAGCCACATGAGGTCTAGCTTTGTCTCGCATTAGGAGGAACCCAAGGCCAACCGCACGGCATACAGTGTCACAAGGGGTCTGAAGATCTCATCTCGGTACCTAATGGCAGTCAGGCTACCTCTGGCGACCCCCTGGAGGGCTGTGCGGCACTCCAACGAAACGCCACCCCACACCATTACTGACCCGCTGCCAAACTGGAGGATGTTGCAGGCAGCAGAACGTTCTCCACGGCATCTCCAGACTCTGTCACGTGTGCTCAGTGTGAACCTGCTATCATCTGTGAAGAGCACAGGGCGCCGGTGGCCAATTTGCCAATTTTGGTGTTCTCTGGCAAAGGCCAAACATCTTGCATCCTGTTGGGCTGTAAGCACAACCCCCACCTGTGGACGTCGGGCCCTCATTCCTACCCTTATGGAGTCTATTTCTGACCGTTTGAGCAGACACATGCACATTGTAGCCTTCTGGAGGACATTTTGCAGGGCTCGTCTTGTTTCTCCTTGCACAAAGGCGGAGCTAGCGGTCCTGCTGCTGGGTTGTTCTCCTCCTACGGCCTCCTCCACGTCCCCTGATGTACTGGCCTGTCTCCTGGTAGCACCTTCATGCTCTGGACACTACGTTGACAGAAACAGCAAACCTTCTTGCCACAGCTCGTATTGATGTGCCATCTAGGATGAGCTGCACTACCTGAGCCACTTGTGTGGGTTGTAGACTCCGTCTCATGCTACCACTAGAGTGGAAGCACTGCCAGCGCTCAAAAGTAAGCCAGAAAGCATAGGAACTGAGAAGTGGTCTGTGGTCACCACCTGCAGAAGCACTCCTTTATTGGGTGTCTCTTGCTAATTGCCTATAATCTCCACCTGTTTTCTCTTCCACTCACACAACAGCATGTGAAATTGATTGTCAATCAGTGTTGCTTCCTAAGTGAGCAGTTTGACTTCACAGAAGTGTGATTGACTTGGAGTTACATTGTGTTGTGATTCCTTTATTTTGTGATCCCCCCCCCTCAGCATTTTTAGATTTAAAAAATAAATAAATAAAAATAGTTCATTAACTCACTTAATTCCTTATGATTTATAAGCTGTTTTCCTCAAGGGGACAAGAAATCTGTATTTATTTACATATTTATTTATTTGAAATGTTTGCATAATAATAATTATAATTTAATAACTATATATATTATATTATTTAAAAAAGATTACTAGTGAAAAATAAATAAAACTGCATCGTTCATTGTTAATTCAATACATACAACTGTTGTTACTCTGCAAGAACTTCACAGAACTATCTCTATTCAATTTGAGATCAGTTATAATAGTATAGTTGTGAAAAAACAGCTTTGAAAAATAAAGATGCAAATGCTTTGAAATACAGACATTTGATTCAGGGCAACTATAGATGATGCAGGCACCATAAAATGTAAAAGGTTGTGTTTCTATTAGCAGAATTTAAAGAATCAAGGAATGCCAGTACGTTACAACAAATTTGTTGCGGATCCTCAGTGGAGTTCAAGCATGACCGATGCAGAAAGGAGATTGAATGGGGGTATTCTCTAGGATTTGTGAAAGACCCCCCTACTGGGCCCTCATAGTTGGGGAGTCCACCCCCTCAGTAAGACCTGCTCCAACCAGTGACCTTGAAAATCCCAGGAAGCACTTTGTCACGGTCTCCCAGGCAACGGTCTAGGTTCGCATGGTAACTAGCAGCTTGACTCAATCAATCAAGCCTGGGCTTAGACTCAGAGAGCTGGGAGGAACAGCCCTGGCAGGCATGCAAAATCTTTTGGAAGGCGATCAAGAAGAGGGTGATGCGTTAATGTAGTGATGTCTTGGGTTTCCTGGGTGTTCGTGAATAGGGATTACTCTGAAGAGAGAAAATCCTCGCTTTCCATAAGATACGGGAGACAAATGATTTACTTTCTCGCTGCAAAGCAGAATTACAGTCGGGCTTCACTTTTTGGGTTTGTGTTTGTATGCGCTTTTACGTGTCTGCACGCACGTGTGTTCTGTATGAGTTGCAGCAAGCTTTAATGAGACCGAGTCATTCTCTCCAGGTCTGACAGCGCCTTCAAGCATCCGGTAAAATCGCCTCAGAAAACAGACACAACAGAAACAAGTCATATCTGAAGAACTGGAGCCATTCTACAGCATTCCATCTTTGATCTTCAGAATGACTAGCTGTCTGAAGCATTTCCAGATCTTTATAAACTGTGAAATATTATTGCGATTCAAAATAATGGCTATCTATTTTAATATACTTTAAAATCGAATTTATTCCTGTGAAGCAAAGCTGAATTTTCCACATAATTACTCCAGTCTCCGGTTTCACATGATCTTTCAAAAATCATTCTAACTTGTCGATATACTGTATAGTCAATGTACTGTTGTGCTGCTTAATATTTTTGGGACATGAGATACTTTTTCAGGATTCATAATAAATAAAAAGTATAAAAGAACAGTGTTTATTCGAAATAGAAATTGTGTGTGTGTGTGTGTGTGTGTGTGTTTAAGAATGATTACTTTTCAGCAAGAATTGCTAAATATATACATATATAATTGTTTAAAAAATTATATTGTTAGAAAAGACCTGTTTTGAATGAATTCTGTTCTTTTAAAATTTTTATTCACCAAAAAATCAAAGAAAAAATGCAAAAAAAAAAAAAAAAAACATGCATAAAAATAAAAACAGCACAATAGTTACAACACTGTTAATAAATCAGAAAAATATTAGAATGTTTTCTGAAGGGTCATGTGACACTAAAGACTGGAGTAATGGCTAATAAAAATTCAGCACTTCATCACAGAAATAAAATAGATTTTAAAGTGTATTAAAATAGAAAACCGATATTTAAAAAATGCAATAATATTTCAGAATATATGTGTTTTTGATCAAATAAATACAGCCTTGATGAGCATAAGAGACTCCGTTAAAAACATAAACAATCTTACCGATCCCACACTTTTAAACAGCAGTGTATATACTTATATACACGTATGTACTTGATTTATATTGCTCTTAAGGACTCAGATACTTCAAATAAATCAACACTTGCCTGTAGTAAATCTAAAAATGAAATGATAAAATATTGCGATTGCAACCTGAAATTGGGTATCCTGCGTTTTCCGACACACAGCTTTAACTCTAATCCAAGATGTTCTTCCGCACCGACATCTCCTCTCTGCTACATCTCCTCAAATCAGAATGCATCCTCCAATCGGCTTCACCCGTCACCAGACGCTTCTCCAACCTGAGACAACTTTGCATTTATCAGATTCGAGACTATCAGCTTGACACTCGATTCCCAGGAGGGAGAAAAGAGAAACACCGCAAACCCTGAGAGATGAAGAGGAGAGGAGAAACGACAGGCGGAAGACAGACAGCGCTGGTAGAAAATCAGAGTTGTAGCAGCATTAATTGATGGTGCTGAGTGCCATATGCGCGGCCATATGGAGCCGAGCCCCTCAGGAGAGCTGTAATAGACAGCCTGCAGCCACTCACACAACCTGGCACATTTACAAACAAGGGACAAACCATTAATATACGCCCAGAGAGAGAGAGAGAGAGAGAGAGGGAGCTGTCAAAGAAGCACAATTTGTTGACATTGTTTTTCCCCGATCCTGATTACTTGTTTGTTATTTGCTTGTTTGTCTTTCTATATTTGTTAGCATGTGCAATAATTACAATACATCTATTAACGTCAAACAGTATGTAGTTCATTATATGAAATAAAATCACGCCAGTCTTTAGTGGGACATAATCCTTCTGAAATCATTCAGATTTGCTGTTCAAGAAACATATCGTGTCAATGTTGAAAACAGTTGTGCATTTTTTTTCAAGATTATTCGATGAATTCAAAAGTTAAAAAGAACAATATGAAAGTCCATTATTATAATGTATTAAAAAATAAAAAAGAAGTCAAAAACATACAATAAAACATGGTAAGATAATAAAAAAAACATGCTTTTTTTGAACAATTAAAAAACGGAGATATCTGTTTTTGCAAATTAACAGATTTCTAGAAAAGTGATATTATGTCCATAGAAAGCACAATAAATTTGTCTAGTTCCAAGATTTTAAATAAGATTTTGGGGAATTAAAATGTGAGAATTTGGTAGAAATAATGTTACATAAACACAATATCTACGTTAAAAAGTAAAACAACCTGTTTATTCTGACTTACGTATTAAATTATATAAAGGATTAAGGAAGCATATTCAATTTTTTTGTGTTTTAAATACGTAAAGTGGGCAAAACCAAGGATAAAGGCACTTTTTTTTTTTTTTTTTTAAGTGATAAATATTATGTGTGAAAGTAAGTTTTCTTTTAAGATGTAATAAACTCATTTTCGTTGTGAATATGCAAGATTGTGACGCTTAATGACTTTTTATTATATAGTAATTTTACGGTAATTTGATACATTTATAGTAATTTTACCGTTCCCAAACTTTAAAAAAAAAAAAAAAAAAAGCTTCGTGGTGACTTTTAAAAACAGTACTGTATACATCTAGACTCCAGAAAATAGCTTGGAAGCCAGTCAGTCTGATTGAAATGGGCTATTGTACCCCACTCTTGTGTTCAGCATGCGTTAGATAGACCAGGTAAGGCTGAGACTGCAGGTGAATGGACTCATTCTTCATCGGACCCACTCAGAGCTCTGCTGTTGACTCTAACCTCGGCTTGTTCAGAACGTGTAGTTGCTGAGAGTGGCCTTCATAGAGCGCACACAAACCTGTCAGATTGCTCTCAGCCAGGCCTATTGGACTGAAGTGATGGATTGCAGATAAACAGGGGAGAGTTCCTGGAAAAAGAGTCTGTAAGAGGGATGAGGAAGTCTGTGATATAAGCTTGTTGGTGTATTGGGAATAAATTGTATGTACAGCACTATAACAGTACAAATTATTTTAAATAAGGAAATTTAATTAAATTTGAATGTATTTGCTTGTCATAGGTCTAACATTAAAAGGTCTCATTGTTTTTAAATGAAGACAATAGAAGCAATAAAACCAACAAAAGAGCAACAACGCTTTAACTGTTGGTGTTTTCAGTTATTGTTCCCCTTTTTTTCTCTCCTTTCTGTTGTAACAGAATTTCAATACAATTCTGCCATCAACAAGTGCTACATATTTTAAGTCCCTGTAACCGTGCACCTTGTTTGACAGTAATGTTGCTGTGAAAAGAGGAAATGAGGGGAAAGAAAGCATTAAAGCACAGGGGAGGTATACAGGAAGGCTGAGCTAAAGTGTGCTGTTGTTCTTTAGAGAAGAGACGGAGCTGTTGAATACGCTGCTAGTGATGTCTGCTGCACAGTGTGTGTGTGTGTGTGTGTGTGTGTGTGTGTGTGTGAGAAAGAAAGCATGTCTGTGATATTTCTGGTGTAGTCATTGCACTGGGTCAAAATGCCAGTGTTTTTCTCTTGCTCTTTTGTTTTGTCCTCCCTTTGCTTCTCTAAATTATTCAGCGCCTGAGGACGTGCTCTCTATTTTTCTGTCTCTCTCTCTCTCTCTCTTACTTGCTCTTTCTCCTCCTCTGTCTTATATTTCCTCTCTTTTTCTTTTTCCACTCTGGCTTTCTTTGTTACTCTTTTTAAATTGTATTTCAAGAATACTTCACAAGCTGCGCCCCAAGTTTTCATCAGTTGAAGCTAAACAGAGATGCTGTATGACAGCGCGCGACGATGAAAAACAAAATAAGACGAACAAACAACCCCATGTACTGTGTACAAATACAGACGCCGCACAGATCTTTGCTTGTACTTCGACATCCAGATACACTCTGATAGAAACACAACAACTCTGTTGTAAAACCTAGCGAGCTACAGCCGATTAAGACATCACAGGAGCGTTCATGAAAGGGAAAACAGTAATGATACCGCACTGGAATTCAGTGTGAGTTTCTTGTGTTAATGAGGAACGATGTTTCTGTTATTTCCTGCTTTGGACTACTTATGAGCTTCCGTCTTGGTTGGGATGTCTACCTAGACAGTAAGTGTGGCAGGTTTGATGCGGAGCCCAACAGTTTAGAAAATCAGCCTAGAAAAGTCTGCAGCTTGAGTCTCTTCGCTTGTACATTTGTGTGGCTGTCTTCTCTTGCCTTGGACTGATTATGTATATCCAGCAAGAACGTGTCCTCGCATTTTTAGCTACATGATCAGTGTCTATTATACCCTGTATTATAGACACATCATGAAAATCATTGAAAATGCAAGAGCCAAAAATTTCTTGGTACATATTTAATTAAGACACAGCTGAGTCATTAACTGGAGAGTTTCTGTTGCCTCCCTTATTTTATTTTATTAATTTTTATTAACAAATAATGTATTAAATTATAATTTTTTGTTTGTTTTTATTTATGTTATGTATGTATTTACATTATTATTTATTTGTATTATTATTATTATTTATTAGATTTTTCAGCTTATACAACATTCTCATTTATTTTATCCTGTATTCAATTGTTCGTTCATACTAGATTACTTCATTTGGCCCTATTTTTATTTTTATTGTATTTTTTTTACTTATTGTATTTCATTTTTATTCTGCATTTGTTTTTATTTTATTACTATTATTTTTATTATTTTATTCCAAATTGTTTTATTTTACAACTTTTGTTTTATGTGCCGCTAATTAACTCTATTTTAAATTATTTTATTTTATTTTATTTATTTATTTATTTATTTATTTATTTATTTTTCAACATTTTAATTTTTTTATTTTAATTTTTTTATTTTCATTTTATTTTAAAACTTTAATTTTATTTGTCACTGTTAGCTCTTTCACCTATTTTATTTATTTTTATTTATTTATGTATTTTTTTGGCATTGTAAAAATTCTCAAATGTGTTTATGCCAAGGCGGTGATGCACACTAAATTGAAAAACTGAAATTAAAAGAGCGAGAAAGCCATCCCCCTTCAGTCTCTGTCACCCGTCGTGAGGAGCCCTGTGGCTGAATGACAAGTCGAGCGTGAAACGACTGACTGCCCCCAGAAATCAGAGCCCTGGCCTCCCAGGAACTGATACATGCACATACACACACCGCAGTGAGGGAACAGAGCAGGCCAACGACTCGACTGCTGAGTCTTCTTTCTCCCTCTCGCTCTGTCTCGTCTCTGATCCATCCATCCTGGCTTTATTCTCAGTGTTGTGCAGCCCACACAAGGACACAGAAGAGAGAGAACGAGCAGAGAGAGAGATTGAAGACGAGAGAAATGCCCGTAGGCTCAATCTGTTCTGTGGTGCGCTACACGCAGGCCACAGGGAGACCTCCACTCACTCCATCAAACTGTCAAACACACACACACACACATTCAGACTGCAGAGGGAGAGGCTCTTTGCTGCCCTGGAGGCCAGTTCAAGTCAACATCCCATTTCCTTCCTTTCCTGTCTAATTTCTTCAGCACCCTCACTTAAATTCCTACGGCATAGTGCACTCTGTGTGTGTGTGTGTGTTTTACAGCTGATATACACTGGGAACAATTCAGTAATGCTAGTAAATTTTACAAACAATTAAAAAAAAAATCATTGGAAGTAGAAAAGCGGAAATAGTATTTTCTTGTAAAGCATTCTCCAATAATCGACACATTAACTTAATAATATTTGTAACTTTTAATAACTACATGCAGTACATTGGTATTAGATTGTAATTAGATTGCGTTCCATTCAGAAAAAAATAAATAAACTATATGTGTGTGTGTGTGTATATATATA
>JAUMHG010000038.1:1246565-1281851 GCA_032359395.1 Enteromius anoplus
TATGTATATGTATATGTATATATATATATGATTTATTTTAATTTGTTTTTCAGTTTCATGCCCAATATGCATCATTTATAGATGGTACATTTAATCAATTCCCAAGTGTTGCCATGTGTGGGGAAACATTTTGGACCTAGGATGCATTACAAACTCCTCCTCATCTTTCATAAATCATTCATCCATCTGAAAGAAGAACATATAATGACTGTTTACCTCTGAGCTGATGGAAGAGGAAGCATTGGCTCCTTTTGCACATAGTTTCGGCCTGGGAAAACAACAGAACAAGAGACATCATCTTGTTGGCTTTTAATTACTGTTATTGGTTATTAGGTGATCCATTAAATAATAGTTTACTTCTCTCAGCACAATGTTTGCTAAAAGATCTAGTAACACACACACACACACACACACACACACACACACACACATATACACACTCAAATAACCAAATTCATTTTTGATTTGCTCAGAGTACACCAGTATTATTTTGTATAGCGTGAACCAGATATTTGATTTGTAAAATGCTGTAAAATGAAATGTAATTGCATGACTTTATAGGAAGATCAGGTCAGCATTAAAGAAAACATCATTTCGAAATACAAAGGAACCAATAACTTACTTCTGTTTAGTTACTCTAGGGCTGATAAATCAGTTCTGTGAGTGTCAAAAGTCGCACTGATTATTCCCACTGGGACCAACCAAGAATCAATCTTACATGATGGATTCTTTGAAACGTCATGCTTGTGTTTTAACAAACAACTGAAGCATCGTAGTGGACAATGATCTCCTGTTTTCTCTCTTCTACCCTTTCTCTCTGCTTCTTATATTTCCTCTGCTTTCTTTCCTCTGCATTGTGTAACTGCACCTCGCTTTTGTGCATTTAGTTTAATGCCAGGTGCGGCACCATGAACATGCTCAGGTATGAATAGTGTTTTAACATCAAAGTGTTTTCGAAAAAGGAGAAGAAAGACTTGATTTAAGCTCCCAACAATGGTGAAAAATACCTCCAGCTGTGTCAACACCAACTCGTCTGACTTACGTTGTCACGGACATGGTACTGTGTATGCCACATACTAACTCTACTGTGAATAATTGTGATACTGATAGCAGGTTATGGACTGTGAGTGAGATATGAAGATCTAAATGTCAGGATGACAATTATATTACAACTGTCACATTATTATAGATAATGTCACAATGCACAGTAAAATCTGAAAGTGCACCGTTTGTCTCTCAAAAGAAAGAATTGTTTTTAAAACGAGTCCCGAGCCGTTTTACGATGAAGTCAACATGCCTGCATACTCGCTGGCATTTTTGCATTGGTCCGAATGAATATGCTAATTCACTAGGTGCCGCTTTTGGAGCGTGGAATCGCTGAAAGAATCGTTTGGAAGTCTTTGAACAAATAATGTAAAAATAAATGCATATTATAAGAAAATGAAAGTGTTTTTTGGCCATACATGCATGTCAACCTGTTGTTCGGGACTCCGGGACAATAAAATGTGTATATTTGTCTGTAATTCTAAATCAAACGCCAATAAATCTCTCTTCAACTGTAGAAGAAACATCATTACCTGAAAATTGCACAAAGGGTGCCGGCAAGGGCCACAGCAAATACAACTGTTCCACTCACAGCACCGAGCAGTGCACCAGTTCTGCTGTCCGCAGTCAAAAGTGATCTCTGATGTTCGCTTGTGGCTGCCTGAGTTTGATTCTCATAATGGAAAAGGAGAGCGAAACCACGGCCCCAGTGGGTAGTGGTTATCAGCTCCATAATGACCTCCACCATGTCTTCATCAGATCCAAACACTAACTGGCTGTTTGAAGGCCGTCTAGAGCCACAGAATCGGGAGGAGAAGGTGATAAGATCTGATATGTAGAGAACATCGTGGGGACAGGCATCTATTAAAGGTGGCTGGGTCTCAGGGCTCACAGTGTCACCCATTTCTGTGGCCGTATGTGGGCTTGAAGAGATAAAGTCAGCGGCTGCTCGTGATGCCTGAGAGGAAACTGAATTTCTGTTTTCAACTTGTGGAGCCGAGGGAGAATCGGAAAGCATTTTGGCAGAATTGGAAACTTTGGTCATCTCCATTTTGGTGGACTGTTCTTGGATCACCACTTGCTTGACGTCCTCTCGGTGTGTGGACTGGGGTTCTTTTGGACTTCCGAGGCTTTTCGATAGCAGAGCTCTACCGTCGTTTCGTAGCTCGTCCACGATGGCAGCCGTTGTAGTGGGACTGTCGTGACTCTCAAAGACATCGAAATCAAACATCTCCATGATTAGCTGGTGACCCACGGGTACAAAGAACTGCCACACGCAATGAGTTCCAGAAGAGTAGTTATATGGGAAGCCAGGGGACAGAATGAGGCCCTGCTCATCAACAACATCCACCTTGGCTCCACAATCAAAGTAAACCTAAAGAACAAAAACAAAAGAAAGCATTAGATGCATTTGCGCTGTGACTGTCAGGTGCTACTTTATGATTAAAACAGCACCATGCTGACATGCACTTGCTTTTTTTTCCCCCATGACATGTGAAATCATACAGTATATACTCCACATTTCGAGCAGGTTTGTGTTTTTTTGTTTTTTTTCCTGGTTCAACAGGAAGTAAGGTCTTGTCAAGAACACTGAGGTGCCTCAGTAGACTTTTAAGATGGCTCAAAATTATACAAATGAGACAAAACAAGATTTGGCTGTATAACTAAAACAAGCTAAAAATCTACCATTTTAGATGGTCTCCTCTCGACAACGCTTAGTCTTTGAAGAACCATTTTTCTATTAACTAGATTACTAGTAGAGCCCGACCGATTTATTGGCAGGCTGATATTATCGGCCGATATTAGGCATTTTCCAAACTATCGGTATCGGCATTTGTAATGCCCGATAAATGAATATTTTAAAAATGAAGATAAAAACGGACGAAACACTCTTACTGGTAACTTTGATTTGGTTGTTGTTGTTATTGTGTTTTTGTTCAAAGGACTTTACGTTTCATATCTTAAGTTTGCATTTTTATACATTTTATTTATCAGAACTTTAATATATTTTGATGTTCCAATAAAAGAAACAAGTTTCTTTTTAGAATGCATTATCATATTATGTTATATAAATAACTCATAAATAACTGCAAATAACTAATGTTAGGGAAAATAATAATAATAATAATATCGGTCGATATGTCGAAATATCGGATTTTAAAACCATCAAATATTTGTATCGGTATCGGCCTTATTTTATCTTTTATCAGTCTAATTACTAGATCTAGAAAAGTCATGTAAATTAAAAAACACCATGGGTATTTTTATGAATATATTAGGACTGTCAAAAATAACGCGTTAACGGCGTTAAATTATTTTTTGGCGTTAATTACGAATTTTTTTTTTTACCCATTTCACGCATGCACAGTGTGACGAATTATTTGTCAGGGAAGTGGAACAATATCCTCGGAGTAACTGCACTTTGCATCAGTGACACGTGGGCACTGAAGTCTTTTACGCTCACTGAGGAGCGTCATTTTGCGGAGACTTGTAAAGAACAGTTCCTGTCTGTTTCACATAAGTGAGGGCAAAACAACAACCACTGGAACCGACAGTGCACGCGACATGGTTGCAGCAATTCGTCTTACACGCTATAAACACATGAACTGTGTCGCTCACATGCTGCAGAGAAGTGTCACAGTGAGTCTTGTTGACAGCGGCTTTGTGAATGCTTTGGTCAAGGCAGCGCATAGTAACGGAGCGGCAGTGCCGCGCGCGATAGTTTCGGCGCCGAGTTTATTTTGTCTTGGATCTCAAAACATGACCTATGTAATCTAGCATCTGCATGCAAACCTTCTGTTGCATGGAAAAATGTAGTATTTCTTATACAAAATGTGAGAAGGGTGAGACATCCTTTTTCCTGACAGGTTCTGCTATTTTTTTCTTATACACATATTGCTTAAAAACTTTCCTCAAGTTTAAGTTATAACAGTCGCATAACAAAGTATGCTGGCTATGACATAAATCAAAGCACATGGCACACAGTGTTCGCTGGAATAACGCTGGAAATTACGACAGAAATAAGATGCTTGTCTACAGCTTACTGCAGTGCAAGCCGCGGATCAGCTGCGCTAATCATTTGACAGCTCTAGAATATACATTTTAATGGTCAATGTGTAACAATACATGTTTACTGGGTAGAAGTTAAGGCTTTTTTTTTTATTATTATTTTGAATTCTTGTAATTACTTTCTTTTTTTATTTTATTTACTTTAAAGGCTTGAAAACAAAATTAGAGCTTGGAGCTCTACAAAAAAAAAAAAAAAAGTTTCATATGTTTAGTTAAAATATATTAATGTATTTCCTGACATATTTAAAGATAGCATGGTAGAAAAGCAAAGGCGTACAGTAAGGATTACCAACGATGAACATTTCTGAACCACTGGAATGTAGATTAAGATAAACATGCTCAGAGAAAATGACTATACATGTAACAGCAGTGGAGATAATTCTTCCCAGAACCCGCGCTCCAGGGGTTAGTGCTACGCTCCTAAAACATCTTAATAGGCTGCGGTAGTTCTAGCATCGAAAGTTCAAGAAGATGGCACGGGTTCAACCAACCAACAAGAAAGTCTCTGGCGCTGCTCCGCTTCATTCGACGCAAAATTAAACATTGGTAAACAATTTTGGCAGTCATAGATGGTAGATGCATGAAAACTACGTAAAGCATTGCCCTGATTTGATCGTTTCAGAGCAATAACAACACACAGCTGTGAAAGGAACCTACTGAGCAACAAAACTAAAGGTTCTGTTCAGAAAATTCGCTTCGGTCTGCCTCTCCCAAACTGAACTATTCAACCCTTCCTCCTTCGACGGGTATCAAAGCTGGATATGCTGGCGGCTTTGCTAACCCCAGGGAGGTATTCCTTCAGACATGCTGTTGGTAATATCTCACAGGTGTGCAGGATGAGGGGACCTCGGTATAATTGGACGCAGATGGAAATCGGGGCTAGACCACTCCAAACCAGACCTTGGCAGGGGCCTGTTTGTTTATTGGGCTTCCTGTTGGCACTGGTTCTGGACTGTGGGAGGGAATGAAAGAACTGCAAGAGCTCTACAACGCCAGACAGGTAACAAGCCTAGCCCCAAGTGACGGCATTATGCGGGGACAAAAAGTGAAATTAAAGTCAAGATGAGTCTGTTTACTTTCTAAAGATGCATTCCAAGTCGTACTGACACGACTTATTAGTAAACGAGAAATGCTTGACAGTTAAAAACATGCACTGCTTTTGAAATTCATTTCCTTTTCAGCGGACATTGCCAGGGAAGGAAAATAAATAATAATAAAATCAAAGATGGCACATCCTGTGAGATCAGTGCAAAAGTCATCTTGAAACAGACAAGGCCACTGTGAATAATATCAGCTTGACAAGGTCAAAGTAGGTTTCCTCTTCATACTGCGTCATATCTTCTGCGTACCCTTGATTCTCACCCCATGTTTCTCTCTATTCAGGCAGTTTATCAAACTCAGCTAACAGAGATCGAGTCGGTCCAGAGTTTACCTCAGGTTCATGTGCTACTACACTAATAACTGCACGCCTGACATTTGATCCGGTCGAATGCCACTCGCTGCTGAGATGTAAAGTAAGCCGATTTCAGATTAGCACAACAGGAAAGTTGAGCAATGCACATGAATATGAGAGAGAGAGAGCAAAACAAACCGGAACAAGAGGTGAAAAAAAAATTCAAGACAAACATGCAGGATCATTCCGAGCAGTAACAGGGGAGATGCGATTGATTGAGGTCCATGCTTCAAAGAAATGTGCTAGAAAGGTTCAACCAAACCACCTACTGTATCGGCCCCCAGAAAACCCTTTAGGTCCAGCATCTACTTCCAAAAGACAACAAAACAGAAAAACGTTGGCAGTGGTTTGCGAGATTTTTGTAAGCACCGCCCTCTCTCTCCAAACAAATGGAATTGGGTCATTACCGTGGTTCAGCCATAATACTGGACTATCTGCTGGTTAGGGCAGTGTACCATGCATGGTAGACTTCACATGAATGGCGTCCAAAGTACCACAGTGTGGAATAGGAAATGGGACATTCTTATAATGCCAAACATCCCAGCTCTGTTACATCATCGTCCCGCACTGGCATGGCGTAATTAGTAAAGTTGTCTTTTCTCTCACAGGGGACGCTGGAAGGCTGCGCGGTTTGGCTAGATAGCGCTTTAATGAAACTAGGGTAATAAGTAGGAGGCATTTACATAAGGTCCCGCTGGTTATCGCGCCCCAGTTGTGCTACATCAAAAGAGAGCTGATGACCCCCTTCCTCCTCTGCCAATCACTCACACAATACACACTTGCATGCTTAAATGACAGATCATTCAAAGTCACTCACTAGTCAGTGAGTGTCATTTAAAAGCCTGTGATCACACATCGCAACTGACCAATTTACTTTCTTAATACACTGCTTTGGGTCTTATTTATATCTTTTAGAGAGAGAACAATATCATTTCATCTTTGCATGTCAATTTGACCTCGCAAAGCAAAATTGTGTTGATGGAAATAACGGAACCCAGAATACGTTTTTTGTGACAATTTCTCATTCAGGGTCATGAAAATGCCAGCAAAGTTTTAAATTTGAGTGCATTCAAAATGCACATTACGATTGATGAATAAATGAATGAATTAAATAAATAAATTAAAAAAATTTTATATTACCATTCTTTATTGTTCGAGCAGCATGAACGCCCAAAAAAACCATAAAAAAATAGTTACAATACCAATTATAATATTAATATTGTTTAGAAATAAAAGTTTACAAAATTATTTCCAAATTTTAAAAACATATGTTCTTGTGTTATTTAAGTTATTAAGCATTAATGTTAAGGGTTTACTGTTTTTAATGATGTTTTATCACAGTGTGCTGATAATGAATTGTACTGACTATTGTAACTTAATTTCCAGTCAATTCCCAAAAGATTAAAAAGTATCCCTCTACATTTCTGTTTTCTGATCATAACCTGTTTCACAAAAAAAAAATAAAATAAAAATGCATCAAAAAAAAGTTTTACGTCATCCTTTAACTTGCCACTTACATTACTTTTCTATTATTTTACCTATCAATTACCATATTAAATAGCACAGCATGACTTGGATAGGAGAATACTGTATGAAACACAAAGGTAACAATGGAAAAAGAATATGGCAAACGTCCAGTCCACAAAAAAACGAGGGCGCCATAAACCTTGTGGGCAGAGAAACACTATAAAGAGGTAGGCTGGTATAAAATGATCCTATGTGCAGCCAACAAAAACCCACATCCGCAAAATTACTAAACATGATAGCCATGGGGCTTTCCCTTATATTATACAATCTAATGTTACCACAGTTTACGACAATAAATGCATAACAGTGCAAAGCAATATAAGGTACAGTCCATGCCATTTTGGGCAAACATTTGCTGTTTAATGTGTTGAATATAAATATATATTTCCTTTAAATCCTTTTCATTTATTGGTATCCTTTTAGTCTTATTCTATTTCAATTACAGCATCTATTCCTTCTGTTGGCTCAACAGCAACTCTTGAACTGAAAAACAAGCCTCCTGCACTTTTAACATCAACAAACTGTAGCTGACTCACTGAATGAGCGCGAGTAAAACAGTGCCAGATAAACTCGCAGCTGTCGTAGGGAACAGCAGATTCTGCCATGTGAATGTGTAAACACATTATGAAACGTGAGAAGTCAAATAGGCTGTTAAACTGACAGCTTGTGCATAACTCTTTTCCGGGTCTCTTTTGTACTGTACTGAGAAAACATGAGCTGACAATATTGTATGACTACTGAAATTGTGCTAGCAGAGAGCTTAAGCCCCTTTAGCCACACACACACACACACTCAAATGCACAAACACCCTGTGAGTCCCCAATAAACATGCTATGGGCCCCTGTAAGGGGGCTGGAAGAGGAGCACGGCTATTTATTGGTTGTGAAAAAAAAGTGAGACTGTTCCAGGCACTATCGAGCCGTGATGATGTGTTACAAACGGTTACATCAGTCGTAGCTTGCCAATGGACACCGAGGCCAGCAGGACTGGAATATGACAATATTTCACAATAATATTTTGATGAAAAGAGCAGTAGAACAGAAACAGATTTTCTTAAACACAGTGGTTTGCAAACGTGTGAAGCAAATGAATGAATAGTTTCATAGTTTTTAATTGACAGCTACAATTCTTGTCACAATCGTGCATCTCTAAGGAGCACTGCCATTTCCTTTTTAATAGGACAATCCCATGCTCTTTAATAGTTAGTTTAATGGTTTCGTTTTTCCAGATTTCCCAGAGCAACCCTGAACATATTTATAATACTTGTTCACAACTAGACACTAGAGTGCTTCTACTGTATTTCTTGTGGTTACTCACCACAAATCATTCAAAACAGTGACTCTGAAATTTCCACATTCACACAGAATGTGTTTTGCAGGCCAGGAAATGCACATTAGTGGTTTTGCTCCCAGTAAAACTGTTACGAGTGGCTTTCTCCAAAATGTCAGAATCGCGTGGGTTTGATGCAGCATTATTGGTGGGGTGAGGTTGAATCATTGAGAGACATCACTCACAGAGCTGCAAGTACTCATGCAAACACAAAAAGATGCATGCACGCAGCCTTTTTCTGTGAAGAGCACAGTGCTAACCACACTCACTCGAGAATCGGAGAGCAATTCGTTGTCCAAAATATTGATGACCACTAGAGAAAGACCTGCATGAAAACGCTTTGTCATTGCAGTGAACAAGCTCGTATCTAAACTGATCTTACTCGAGATTACTTAAGGAAGTTTTTTTCTCTTCATCTGATTGTGTGGGCCATGCAGCAAATTCCAAACTTGATTTGCACAGTTCTGAAAATCAACTTAATTCAAGAGGACAAAGGGAGCATTTAGAGGGGCCAGATAACTGAGGAGCACACACTCAGTAACTAGTAAGCTATGCACATCAACAATGCAACAAAGCCTTTGTTAGCGGCTCAGGATTCTCAGAACTCAGAATTATGAAGAAAGAGATTTATGACTGGACCTGACAGGTCGTCACCTCAGAAATAGCCCTTGACCTAACGTGACACAGCCAAAATGATGCTGACCTTTCCCACAAAAATAAATAAATAAGACCAGTATGACCAGATGATATTTTGGAGAATTTTCAATGTATGTAGAAAACAAAATGTATTTATTGTTATTCTATTATTTTGTGTGCTCAACTGCTTTTTTATTGAGGGGAAATTACTTTATGCACCCTATTATGAGTTATGAAAGGTTCATATTTTGGTTTTGAGAGTCCCAAACAACAGGTTGCCATGCATGCAAGGTCAGAGAACACTTTCATTTTCTTATAACATGCATATATTTACCTTATTTGTTCAAGGACTCCCAATGATTCATTCAAAGAGCCCTCCAATGATTGGTCGATTTAATTTAAAGCTGTGTTTGTGAGCTTTTAACCATCCAAAAGTGCCACCTAGTGGTAAAGAATGAATTTGCATTTTCTATTCATCCCAATGCAAAAAAGACCAACAAGTCGGGGGGGCAATATGCTGTTTTATGTTGATGTCAAAACGACTCATTTAAAAATGACTCACTTTATACATGATGCACTCTTAGATTTAAAACTCTGCAGGATGTTTTCATTCACTTAGAGCTCTGTTGCACGCTGCACTAAAGCTAATTTTTTTAAAATCCGTAATAGGGGCACTTTAAGATCAGAATTGTCTCATAATATGTCTATCTTTATTTATACTTGTATGGAATATCACTCTGCTTTACAAGAATCAATAAATCATATCCACGCCTGGGAAGGGAATAAGTATTGGTGAAAGGCTGCATGTGGAAATGACCACAGAGCAATGTGTTTAATTGCATGAGTGGAGCACGTTTTCCACAGGAATCTGGTAATCACCTCGAAAACACACTAAGCTTTTCCTTAACAACATATTTCCCAAACTCTCCTTTTCCGAACATGTGAGAAGCTACATAAACAATGTACAGCCTTGGTAATGAAAACCTATGGCATATGAAAAGAAGGTGAAGTGAAGGAGATAGGAATAAAACCATATCAAAGATCCTGTCATACAGTTCTGATGTATTATTATACATAAAGAGAGGTCTGAGAAACAAACCTCAAATGCTATGCTATAAACACCGAATACAAAATGTGGAGATGTCTTTGTTTCATGAACTCAAAAAAAAAAAAAAAAGGGTCTATTATGAGATGATGCAACAATATATAATGCAGCTAGGTACTATGAGCTACTAATTTAATTATAAGATAGTAGATAGATAGATAGATTAAATAAATAAATTATATATATATATATATATATATAATGAGGGGCTTATATCTGCATGTTGATCACACAACCCTGAGTCAAATATTAATAATGTTGAGAAGTAAAATCAATTTACTTAGTAGTGCTTAGAGTGAACTTATCCACTTATGTTAACAGATACTCATGCCGAGATTTCCAACAATTCTGAATTTATTTCCAGGTACACCATAAACATTTTTGACAAATAATTGAAGAATAGAAAACATTCTAATAGAAGAGGTTTAATTAAAACATTAAAAACAGCTTTTATACACATAAAAATACTTGTTTGTTCATTAATTAATAATAAAAAAAAATTCTATCTTTATGTTAATTTGCATTCTCCTTTTCAAACTTTTTTGTTTGCATAGAATTAGTTTTTATTTCTACAGAAGCGCTGGCCCCTCTCAGCCGAACCCGGACCACACAACAAGCTGCTGCTCCACATTTCATCACAACACCTTCCCCAAATCTCCGAATTAAATCCCCTCCAGACCAACAGTGGTAACATTTGAAAGTTGCTTCAACTACTACATGCTGCACATAGTCCACTATATACTGCACACTATAGTCCCTGCTGTAAACATTGTGACAAACCGCAGACAAACAAAAGAGAAAGTGGGCTGCTGCCACACACTTGTACTCACTTTTTGGGTGAAGCATCCAGTCACCCAGAGAAGGCAGACTGTCAGGAACAGCCCCGTGCTGCTCAGTCCGCGAAGCCCCATTTTAATGCACTTGAGCTCGGCTGCAGACGCACGCAGGACTCCTCTCCCTCTCTCCCTCTCCATTCACCTGAGGGAGCGCGGGGGCGCGCACGCAGCGGCAGCGGAGGTTGGCGGTGCGCGTTCACGACCATTGCACCGATCACATAGACATCAGCGAGAGAGAGAGAGAAAGAGAGAGAGAATGGGAACACTTTATACCATTGTACAACGCTTTAGGGAGTGGAATTACCTTTAATCTACGTCCTAAAATGGGAGAGATTTTGTTTTCATTTAGTCGACTTTATATTTCGGACAGAATAATGTTTTTCCCTGAATTCTCTTTCTAACAGGCTATAAAAAGAAGTCTGTGGAACCAATTACACAAGATTTGAAAATATTTAATCATAGATATGCAATACAATCAGTTGTAATTCATTTCTTAAGAATCCAACATGAGCAGCACCAGATCTACCCATCTAAATAGATTTAATAGATTTAGTTTTTTAAAGATAAACCAAATGAACCGCGCACCAGGTACCAATCCAAAAAGCTTTACGTTTTTGTTTTGTATTTATTCATATAATTGGGCTATCTATTTAATTTAAATTAATATTTTAAAAATATATCTGTCTATAATTTATTTTAAAACATTTTGTAAAATAATGAGAAATTAGACACCAAAATTCAGGTTAAAGTTTTTTATTCAGTTTATCATAAAGACTTAAAAATGTTTTTATCATAGTTGTGCAATTAAGTCATTTATAATATATTTTAAAGAATCTAAAATGAGCAGCACCAAATGGACTTATTTATATTTATTCATTGGTTCATTTAAAGTAAATATTTGTCTATCTATCTATCTATCAATAATTTTTCAAAACAGAAGAAAAATAATGAAGACAAGACAGAAATAAATGTTCAAGTTATATTTATTCAGTTTTTCCCCTTGATGAACAAAAATAATAGATGTACCTTGATATTAAACTATAACGTCTTCATTTCATCTGAGCGAAATACTTCATCACAGAAAAAAGGTCCCATAGTTTAAATTTTTTCTTCTTTTTTTGTAGATTGGTTTGATCTGAACAGAAGGCGACGCTGTGCCAGACAGCGGCAGTGAAGGACAGAGATGATGACATGTGACCAAACACCATCAAACATTCACAGAAACGGAGCCTAGCGATCGGTCCCGGCCTTTCCACGACCACATGAAATATTTACAATTTCAAGGAGCTGTTGGACTTGAAAAAGTATGATAACGACCCTTTTTACATGCACCAAAATAACATTTGTACTCTGTCCGTGCTCGAGTGTTTGTAGTCCGTTAGACCCCTAAGGCAGATCTGTGAGGAAATCAATATGAATTCCTTGGAAAGTCATCTGATGAGCAGCAGAGAACTCCACATGCGGTGCGTTTTCAGTCAGCGAGACATCTGGAAGATCACCCTGTCAAAGATGTTGATAGCATAAATCAACACTTCACTACTAAATGATCCTTATAAAACTGTAAGGTCTTTAATCATGAAACAGGCCATAGTGTGAAGTCGTTCTGTTAACAGGTCACTTTCACCTGTGCTGTCCATTTAAAGAATATTTAAAGATTCCTTTCCAGCTGTTAACTACATAAATACCTGTCACTTTAGTTTTTTATTAGCATGTCTTGCACTAGCAGTGAACATTTCACACTCTGTCTCTGTCTTATAAAAAAAAAAGGTTGTATATCTATAAAATCAAAAAGGACTGTTTGCTAATAGTTTTGAAAGGTTTTAAAGTTGATGAAAGGGACCTAAGAACTATGACATACACTCCTGTTCAAAAGGTTGTGGCTTGTAAGATTTTAAGATGTTTTTTAATGAAGTCACTTATGTTCAACAAGGCTTTGTTTGTTACAACTACAGTAAACGGTAACTGTCAGATATTGTTACAGTTTAAAGAAACTTTGAACAGAAAGGTTTATAAGAAATAATAGAAATGATAAATATTATTTTTGTAACAATGTAAATGTAAAAAAAAAAAAACAAAAAAACAACGTACTGTCCCCAAACTTCAACAGCAGTTAAAAAACTGTGACATTATGTCTCTCAAATGGATCCAGCATTTAAAAAACAAGCATCTTCACTTCAACTTCCTTGCAGTTTTCAAACACGTTCTATAATGACATCTAAATCTTTTAACATTCATTAACTGAGAAAAAAATTTTTTTAACAGAAAGTACTACTTTCAAATGGCAATGCAAACTAATACATTTGTACAAATAAATTATAAAATATGCAAAAAAGAAAAAGAAAAAAAAACACTAGAAAAAAATCCAAACACCCACCCATATGTAGAAAAAGTTAAATATACCAATCTTTTGCAAGTTGGGTAAAAAAATTGCTATAAATATAACAGAACTGACAATATTTGGGATGCAGCCATGAATTACAATTATGCTTTTCTAATCTTTTACAATTAAATGGAAATGGTAAAGCAATAAAACAACTTGGAGTTTGCGAAGCTCATGACTGTATGTAAAAATATGGCTTTAACATGTAGCCAGTACTGCTAATACACAGTGGTGTGTTTCTGTTTACATATTCATATTCAAAAATACTTTTTATAAAGAAAAACAAAGTTTGAAAGAAAGTTTGAACAAACTGGTGATAACAACCAGTATCAGTATTTTCTTTCTTTTTTAAATTTGACATGTACACATTTATGTTTATTCTATGGCAGCTTATAGTTTTACATTAGAAAAGTGTAAATGACCACCATATTTGAAAAATAAAACTTTTTTTTTGTTTTGTTTTTTAAAGTACACAAGTGCTGTTATGGTTTGTTTGGAACCTGATAGCTTAACTGAGAAATGCATTTGAGATGAAACCCTGATTATTAGATCAGCAAAACGACAAAAACATAAAGGAGTTACTGGCAAGTACATATACACTCACATTCAAGTGTGTGAAAGACCTTCTGTATTCAATATGCCAACATTGATATTTATATATTTTTTTTTACAAACAACTGAACTGACACTGCACATATTCAGCCCTTAATGGTATATATATATATATTTTACATTTCCGTTTTAAGCCATTATGTTTTGTTGTGTGCAATGTATATCCTGATGGTTAACATACAATGCTTCTTTGATGAAGCACTCCTCTTATATTATACACTGGATCACATGGAAAGTTGCTTGCCATCTCTTTAGCAAAGAAATGGCCGATGCAAAAACATTTTCCTGCAGAACTGTGTCTCCTGATCGGTCACTTGAATATTATTTAAAAAAAAAACTGGAAAAAAGAGAAACTTGAGCACAAGTGGAGGTGTGTTGCCATGGCAGTGCTTTTCCTCACAGGCAGTGGCTCTTCCAGCTGTCTGTCAAACGGAAATCTCATACGTAGTTCCGCCCACTCCTGTGACCTTTTTGACATTGGTGTGTCTGCTGGGAGTTCCAGAAGGAGTCCCTAGATGGCAGTCACGTGCGTGGCCCTTTAGTTGCCCGTTGACTTTACCTTGACAGAGGTCCTCTCTATGTGGAGAAAATATTAAAAAAACAGGAAGACATATTTGAAGTGGTTCCTTTCAAACTGTTTCCTTATCTGTCCTTCTTTAGAGAGGAAGAGATTCAAATGTACTGAATGAACTGAAATGTTACAAATAAAGATGAGTTCATGAAGTAGAGGATGGTATTAAAGAGCAGTGGAAGGGATTGTATAATTGAGCTAATAATACAGGACTCAAAAATAGGCTTTTTTTCTGTAAAAATCTGTATTGTTTTCTTTGTATGCTATGTTATGCTTTCTTATTTTTCTAACTTACATTTTGTTACACTTTGCTTTCTTTACCTTTTTTGTTCTCTCTCTTTTTTTTTTTTTTTTTTTTTTACAAACAATAATTGTAAAGTCAAAGTATGTTTAAAAAAGAAAAAAAAAATCTAAATATTTTTTCTAGTTTAAAAACAAAATTAAAAACATTGCTAAAAATAAAAATCCATAAATACGGTTTATGGATTTTGAAAAATCCTTTCTGTTGAGCCCTGTAATAAATCATAATTTTAAAGAAGAAACACTCATGCAGTCTCGTATTAGTCATTTGCCATTTCTAAAATAATCAAGTCAAAGAAAAGAGAAATACAGAAACATTTAAAATGAAAATACAGTGTGTAAAACGATTAACAAGCTCTATTTTAGCAACAAAAACAGAACAAGAAAAGATAAATAGATATGAAATCATACTAATTATCGTATATTAGACTGAATTCTGTCAGCACTTATGAGATTACAATGATGCAATAAAATGTACAGTATGCCCAAAGTACATGCCATGCAAAGTGTCATAAATGAGCTCATGAATATGGATGAACAAGCATGCAGAAATGCAAATGAGGGAAAAGCAAAAAAAAATTAATTTATTTGGCTAACAGATACATAATCACAACATTTTTTTTCCTCAGCTCTGCAGAAAGGCAAAAAACATAATCGTATATATTCGAAATAACAATAAAGTACAAAAAAGCGAATTAACAAATCAACATATCACAACTGAAATTCCCGCTGGATCAGAGCGTACATATCACAGATCAGTCTATACATCACGTCCTTTTCTGATTGCTTAAAAAGTGGATGCTATGTGTCATACCTTGCACCGAGATGCGGCGAGTCGGCCCTCTCCAGGGCGCTAATGAAGGCCACCTTCTGATGCGCGTACGTTGGGGAACGGGGCACAGCTGTTGGGGAGTGGTGTGTTTGGTGCACCGGAGAGCGATACTGGTGCTCTGCTGTCCGGCTCACTCCGCCTGCATCCGTGTGGAGGGACGTCGAGGAAGTCCTGGGCGCTCTGGAGAGTGAGGACACGGAGGAGCGCAGAACGGGTGTTCGGGGAGCGTATCCCACCACCCCGACTCCCATCAGGTTATCCCGAGAGGCGCACACAGGAGGAGTGGGCTCTCGGGATCCAGGGCCTCTGGGGCTGTCGGGGTAGCACGTGCCTGGTGGGAGTCCGTAGGCGGCTGCGCTGCACGTCTCGAACACACCCGAATCGTTGGCATAGGCTTGAACGTGCCGATGCATGAGTTTCTCCCTCTCTTCCAGCTCCTTCCTCTCCTGGATGGAAGCCATGATGGTTTTGGAGAGGTTGTCGTAGCGGACGGGCGATGGATCTCGGTCTCTTGAGAGGGGCGACTGCCGCCCGTACATTGCTCCGACATGAACCGGACTGTAAGACGGAGGGCCAATGTGCCGCTGAAGCTCAGGCCCTCGTACGTGGCACATCTTAGTAGGCAGGTAGGGCGAATGAAAACCCATAGAGGGCACTCCCGGGTGAGCGGTGCACTCGCCCTTAGACGGCGTCACGCTGGGGGTTAGCAAGCTGTCGTAGGATAGGCTGCCGTTACGGCCTGATAACGTCCCAGGGGAGAAGACGCCTTGGTGAGGGGTGGAAGTGACCGTTTCTGGTTTGCTGCCACCCAGTGGCATCTGCTCGGCTCTGTTCACTCCCTGCTTCAGACTGAACGAGCGAGACGTGGTGCTGAACGAGTCCAGCTGGAACGGGGAGGACTGGTATGTTCGGTGAAGAGGGGTGCTGCGATAGTCTGGCATATCCAGATTCGGCTCGGAACGGTAATCATGAGCTCTCTCCTCCAAAACGGCAGAGGGCTTACCGTTCTCGGACATCACAATCTGTAATCAGCAACAAATTATTAATTATGTTTTTATTTTATGCCAGAATCAGTCATATTCTGAATCAGAATCAGAATATCAAGCAAAGGTCATGTTCCATGAAGATATTTAGCAAATTTCCAAATTTCAATATATCAAAACATCATTTTTGATTAGTAAAAACGGTAACACTTCAAAACAGTTGTTAACTATTAACTACGACTTTTCCTCTCAATAATTCCTAATTTGCTGCTTATTAATATTTAGGAGTTAGTTGTTAAGTTTAGGTATTGGGCATGATTATTAGGTCATGTAGAATAAGGCATTAATATTTGCTTAATTAGCACTAATAAATGGCTAATATTCTAGTAATATGCATGCTAAGAACTTCATTTGGACAATTTTTTGCAGCCACACTATTTTTGAAAAGTTGTATCTTTGCCAAATATTGTCCATACATCAATAGAAAGCTTATTTAATCAGCTTTGAGATTATGTACAATTTTAAATGTACCCTTACGGTTTTGTCATCCAGGGTCATATTGAACGGAACTGAATTGAATTGAATTTTATTTTATTTTATTTTATTTATTCTTTTTATTTTATTTTATTTTTTTATTTTATTTTATTTTAACTTTTTATTTATCAAAGAATTTCAGTGTTTTCCACAAGAACTTGACCCAATCAGCATATTTCATGCAACACTGAAGGCTAGAGTAATGATGCAAAAAAAATTGCAACACAAAAATTAATTTCATTATAAAATATATAATACATGTTATTTTAACTGGTAATATTATTTCACTATATTACTGTTTTGACCTTTTTTGATTAAATAAATGCATAAGAAATCGTGCAAATCCAAACTTTTCCACAGTAGTGTGTATTATAATATATGACACCAGAAATAATTTCTTCAGTCTGTCGCTCCCACCTTCTCTCCGGTTGCATGATAGTGCACTTTAGGCATGGTGCCGAAGGAAGGCCGGTATTTATACATGGCTGGGGTGGATGGATTGGTGGGTTTGCTGGACAGGGAACTCTCTAGAAAATGTGGCACAAATGAAATGAATGACTCAACAGTGCTGCAATATGATGCAACACCAGATGGCAGCAGAAGTGCAGTTAAGAAAAAGACCATTCAACAACCTGCCACTTTTATGATAAACACATGATGTTTAAGCAACAATTTATAGTAATAAACCTCACAAAACAAAATTATATGTTTGAATACAGAGAACAAATAACCACAAACACAGAAACTGGTTTCATTTTGATGCCAAAATCTGTGTTTGTTTACTTGCCTTCGCTGGAGGTGAGCTGACGCTTCAACTGTTTGTAGCGGTCTGCTTTGGGCGGCAGAGGTGGCTGTGTATCTATACTTTTATCATCCACACCATCCAGACTGGTCTTAGACTAAAGCACAAGAAAAATATCTTTATTCTGGGAATCTTGATTGAGGCAGAAACACCATATTTTTTAAAAACTGGGACACCGTTCATTTAATAATTTCATTAAAATCTGAATAGGGATTCTGAATTGCCGGTGTAACGGTACTTAGTGCAATGACTGAAATGATAAACGCCATTGAAATTCCAGGTTGTGGGCAGGCAGAATTAAAAGCTTTTGCGCACTCACTTTGCTTCGTAGGATGCTACTATGGATACCGTTATCACTGATTTTTACACTGACGTGTCGGGTGGAGAGGTCAGGGCGGAGGAACGGTGGGTTCAGAGTGATGGGAATTTTCTTCCTGGGATCAGCGATGTACCTGTAGAACACAAACAGCTGACATTTAAAACATGCAAGCTAAATTTAAAGTGTCAGTGTTAGTGTGCACCACATAAACACGTAGGTTATCAAATGTTTAAAAATTGTTGACAAAACACCAACAGTGTCGTCATTTACTCATGCTCATGATGATTCAAACCCACATGACTGCAGAGGAACATAAAAGAGGAAATTCTGATTGCATTGCGGTCATTATTATTTTTTGACCTAGATTTATTTTAGCATTTTTAAAGAAATTAATTTTGTCAAGCAAGGATGCATTCTACTGATCAAAAGTGACAGACATTTTATATTGTTACCAAACATTTCTAATTAAATTATTTCTAATGTTTTGAACTTTTTTAACCCTGAAAATATGTGCATCCCATTTTCTAGCAATAACAATTGTAAGAGATGTTTTCTGAGCACCAAATCAGAATGATTACTGATTGATTTTTTTTCTATTCCTATCATTCTGATTCAAGAAAGGTTGTAAACAGTGCTGTGGAAAAAAGTTTGCAGCAACTTTCTTTTGTTCTGCTTTGGCCTCACAAAGGTTGTCTTCTATTGTTTCTGAAGATGCCTTCTCTAGGCATTAACCTTGGCTCTAATCTGTGTTTATACGGCAATCACTTTCTCTCTCCATTGTTTCACAACCTGATTCAAATCTTCAGTACGACACGCTTTTCCTGCGCAGAGTGTCATAAAACAGGCAAGAAAAACAGGACACAATCTACCTTCCTATGGACCCCTATTCTTCTCAATCTCCTGATAAACAACCTCTTTTTCACCCCTGTCTCATGTTTAGAAGTATCACAGTAATTCTTAAAGGCCATTTCAAAGCATACTTGAAGCATTTTAGATGAGTTTAAATATACATACATCTACAGATCTGCTTCCATTTAGTTATACAGTACAATCCAGTCAACAACCGATAGAACAAATGAATAAACATTACAAATTAAAAAAGTCAATCCCTACATTTTTGTTTCTTTGGAAGTACATCCCTTTCACAAAATTTGGGGTCAGTAAGATGTTTTAATGTTTTTTAAAGAACTCTCATACTCACCAAGACCAAAAACATTTTCAAATTAAATATTGTGTGTGTGTCTGTGCGTGTGTATACATTTATATTTATATATAGTTATAATTGCAATTAATCATTTTACAGCGCTAATATTTATCTAAAACGTTCAGCAGCCATTACGGCAGCTTTTAGTGCCACATGATCTTTCATAAATAATTCTAATATACTGCAAAACAAAGTTATTATTATTATTATCAATGTTGAAAACAGTTATGCTGCTCAAAAAATTTGGATTTTTTTTGTTCACTAAATCCTGTCTGTTTTGCAAATGTAAAATCACACAATCTAATGTAAATTCAAGTGAAATGAAACACCCAGCCCAGATAGCTGTGCCAGGAACCAGCTGTCAGGGGCCCAGGAAACACACTGTGCCTGGTGTTACAACTCACTTTCACACCTACTGCTATCTGTGTGTATTTGTGACTATCAGTGATTATAAACATGCATACGATGCATGTATATATGTGTGTGTGTGTGTGTGGGGGGGGGGAAACCAGGTGTTTCTATACCTTGGAGCAAGTGGACTGCACAAGACGTGTTTCACATTACCACAGCAACCCCGAGTGAATGGATTTACTCCTCCTCGGAACTTTCCTGTCACCTGAGAACAGAGAGAGAGAGAGAGAGAGAGAGACAGAGAGAGAGACAGAGAGAGAGGAATCCTACTTTGAGCAAACTGAAGAAAGTAGAAAACAACTGTCCTTGACCCACAGGGCCGTAATGTGCGATGAAAATACCAGGCTTTGTAACAGATGTCGTGCATGAACAACAGAAGGCAATCAAGTTGGAAAGACATCAAGGTGATTCTGAGTGGGTGTGCAACACGTGAGCGCCGTTCTGCCTCTACAAGTTACACAAACCGGATTAACATATTTCGTGGTGGATAATTTGGTTCACCTGTTCGTTTGTGGTTCGTCCTCTGGCTACGAGAACCATGTGGAACACAGTGAGGCCCATAACAGGGATGAAAAACAGGCCTGTCACACACATAACCACAAGACTGGACAGCAGGAAAGTCAAGGAGCCTGTTTTCTTTCTGTTCTCGCTGAAAGAGAAGTGCTGCACGAAGCTACTTATTGATTTTTAATACATAGTAGTGCAGGATTTTGAGCCAATGGGATCTCACTGTGGGCGTGGCCTCCCTGTCTAACTAACAGCCTTGCTATTGTAAATTCAAACTATTAAACTTATGAAATAAATATAAATATTAGATATTAGAAATGTTGCCTTGCTACCTGACTGAAATATATGTTTAATCTAAAATACTAAAATTACTAAAAACTTTAAAATGCACCAAAAAAGAAAAAAAAAAGAAATCTGAAAAATATAAAAATTGCATCCTAGACTAGAAGGAAATTAAAAATGTTGCCTTGGAAATTAACTGAAATAAGCTAAAGTACTAAAATTACAACAATTTTTAATTTAAAGGTACACAGAAATATATAAAAAAAAGACAAAAGCACAAACATTGCTACAAATAACTACATATATAAAATAAAATCTAGTTTCAAATATTAATGAAAATACTATAGTAGTTAATCATAATTACAATAAATAATAATATGAAATAAATGTAATCAGAAAACAAAAAATTGAAAAAAAAAAACAAAAAACAAAAACGATTTTTTGAGGTTAAACTTTATAACACTTTTTCAATCAGAAAAAAATTAATTTATATAATAATAATCTTACTTTGAGTGGTACTGTAAATCCACATAGAATAGCCTAAACACATCTAAATGAGCTTTCATCATAGTTGCTGCGTGTTATATCTGAGCAGGAACTATTGACCGTGGAAGGATACGTCACAGTTGTGTGAAGCGCACTCAGTCTCTCAAGGTGATGTAAGACGAACAGCAGGCCGAAGGAAAACACTCCCACCATGTGAACACTTAGAGACAGCAGGAACAAGAAGAAATATCGGTAATTCCTCCGGCCGATGCAGTTGTTCACCCACGGGCAGTGGTGGTCAAACTCCTGCAGTGACATGAAGAGTGTGTGAGCGGCAGATTTTGTGATCCGGCAGGAGCTGTGTGTTTTTATGCGTCTCACCTCCACACAGTTGTCACACACACTGCAGTGTGAGCAGCGCGGAGGTCTGTAGAAGTGGCACGTGGCACACCACTTCATCCGCACCTGAACTCCCTTTACCTCCACGTTTTTATAAAGTGGCGCTCGGAAGTCATCGTCTTTGTCTTCGTCCTCATCCGCTGGGAAACAGACATTTGGATATTTACACCAGCGTTGTGTGTGACATGAATCATCAATCTACTGCTGTACTGCATCTGCTACAACTACAACTGGATCATACCTCTGGGGAAGACTCCTGGATCCATGAAGGTGGCCATGCTGAAGTTGGCCAGCACAAAGAGGAAGACGATGCCATTGTAGAGAGGCACAATAGGGGAGACGGCCTTGGTTAACCACGGACACCTGAGAGAACATACAGGAGAAACCCAAGAAAGATGGTTATCGAGGACGCTACAGCTCGAAAGAATCTCTCTGAATGATCATTTCTCAGCCATTTTTCTGCACAACATTTGTGTTTTCCCCAACAAACAAACCTCAGAAAACGTGTGAATTTTCTTGCTAAATAAATTTAAATCAAAGTGTGCAGTCACTCTAATAACAGACTGAATAATTTGCAAGCATTAGGAAATATTTGACTGATAAGTAAGCCTGCTTTTGTAATTAACATAAATATTTATTTCCCTTTGGGTCAGTGTATAGAAATATATACATATTTTATTATTAAATTATTGTTACAATAAAATGGTTTTGTGCACAAATGAAATAACAATCACAGTACTAATAACTGCAACTAAAAACCAAAAATATTTTGCACAAATAAAATGACAACAAAAGAATATATCTAAATAAAATAAATAATATAATAAATATATAACATATAATATAAATTTATAAATAAAAAAAAAAATATATATATATATATATATATATATATAAAACAGTGACTATATAATTACATAAAATAAATAATATATATATAATTAATATAAAATATATATATTTTTAATAATAATTATTATTATTACTACTATTGTTGTTGTTGTCGTCATTTCTGCAACACTTTTTTATTATTTTTTATTATAATAATAATAATAGTAGTAATAGTAAATATAATTATTATGATTTTTCAATTATTATTATTAGTATTATTATTAAAACATTTATTATGTACAGATCCTGCATTAATTAAATTCTATCATATATCATAACATGCAAATATCGCTGTTAGCAATGAAACAGACCTATACTGACTGACCACTACTTGACACTGCTCTGATTTGTTGAACTCTTTCGTGGGAAAGCAACAACTGATGACCGATCCACGACTAGCTGCACTACTATACCTCCTCTCCTCTCATAATATACCCTCTGGGCTCTGCTCAGGTTTAATTTAAGATGGGTTAACAGGCAGAGCCAAGCATGTATATTTGCGCACTTCTAAATCTGGACTCCTATTGGAGTCTATTACATTTCTCGTAGTCTTGCAGAACAGGACTTTTTCTGGCCAAGAACCACCCACCCAGACAGAAAGACACCATCTGATCGACACGCAAAGTGACCAAGCACATTTATTTGGGTTTCTGCATGTCATTTAGAGGTAGATAAATCTATAATGCATTCAAAGTATGTCCATGTAACAATTACATAATGCCACTCAAGGCCATGCTTTACAGTGATTTTACCAGATTTATTTCACAAAGACAGCACTGTTCAACAAATAAGTGCATTTAATTATAATGACAATTACGATAATGGAAATATTGTTTAAAAAAATACAGTCCATTAGCCTAATGCTCACATTTATAGTTGCCAAGCAACTGTTATATTGGCTATTCCAGAGCAGCTTTCTCATCCAATCAGATTTTAAAGCTAGAATGATCCATAACTCTCGAACCGCTCCTACTATGTCTATTCTCTCTCAGCAGGCAGCAGATCATGCTACTTTCTCTCGAACCCTGAGGGAAAAATCAGTACCTCTGTCTGCACTGGAGGAACGCCAGACACACTCTCACCTTTCTCTCTCTGATGTGATTCAATACACTCATTCAGTTTTCTGTTCGGTTTGTTGTTTTCTTCATTTTAATCAGAGATGGCAGAGCAGAGAATGCAAAGCAGTAATGAAGTGGAAGGTGAGAATGATAAAGCGGCCAGATTCACCGCCGTCAGACACAACAGAGCTCAACTGATGGCATAACTACTCCTTCATGTATAATCCAATCTCAAACAGACGACCTCAGAACAATCCCTGCTGTGGGCAAAGAAATAAATGCCAGTTGTATCGGCCGCATGAACATCTCCTTGGGGGTAAACAAGAGCGTCAGGGAAATTAGGGAATAAATACACTGCCCGTGAAATGCAATAACCCTTGATCTGTTAGCGTCTTGCTCTGTGCGAGACAGGCTTAGAGTGTCCTTCATCTGAATGACAGCGCAGAGATTTAGGTTTACATTATTTCTCAGTTTTCACATCAAAACCAAGAACGAACTAAAGGCTTGTTGGCCACATAAATGCACATTTTAACACTCAGAATAAAAAAATGCTTCTTGAGCAGCATATCTGGTGATATTTCTCAAGGATCATGTGACACTGCTGAAATTCAGCTTTGCCGCCCATCCAAGGCATAAATATGACTCTGGACCAGAAAACCAGTTTTAAGTCGCTGGGGTATATTTGTAGCAATAATAATACATTGTTTGGGTCAAAATGATCAATTTTGCTTTGATGCCAAACATCATTAGTATATTAAGCAAAGATCATGTTCCATGAGGATATTTTGTACAATTCCTATTATTGCATGAATATATTAAAACCTCATTTTTAATTAGCAATATGCATTGCTAAGAACCTGAAATCTAGACATTCAAATGGCCGTATCTCAGTCAAATATTGTGCATTCGTAACAAATGATGCATAAATCTCAATTTCAAAAACGAAACCTTACGACTGGTTTTGAGGTCCAGGGTCACAAATTCCATTTTAAAATGTATTAAAAAAGAGCTTATTTTTTTCAATTGCAAAATTATAAACTTTTCAAAGTTACAAAAATTGAGTAAATTAATGAATCTCCTTTAACCGTCACATCAACCAAAGCACCTACTTTGCTACTAGTTATTGCATGGCTTTCTGGAATACTTGTTTCTGATTGGTCAGTCGAGATGTGTTGAGTCACAGCTGAAGGGTGTTAAGCTCAATGCATTCCCTTCAGCTGTGATTTATTCACAATATACAGTACAATATACAATATTAAAAGTAATTAACACTATAAAAGGCCTATTTTCACCACTCTCAACCTAAATTTCAGGATGAACGGATAAACCTGGAAAAATCCCCTGTGAGTAATATATTTATATTAGTAGCTTATGTATATTGTGTTTTGGTAGTTTTCTGCAACAAAACATCATTATTATCCAACTTTTGTTTTAAATATATTCTACACAGTATTAGTGCCTCCATTTACATCCGTAGCAGCTTAAACTCACACAAACTGATAAAATGTACGTGAGTCGGTTTAAAAAAAATTTAATAAAATCATATGCCAGTTGTGTAAATGTCAATGTACTGTTAACCCTTCTGCGAAAAGATTTCAGATTTAGTAAAGGACTTACATGTACTTGCTTTGTGGAAAGGTGAATTATCATATTAAAGCTTTCCTACAACATGTTGCAGACAATGCTGGAAGCATTGTATAATCCCAGTATATTGCCAAGAAAAGCTTCTGAGTGTCTCAGTGTACACGAACCTAGACGACAAGCCAACAAGTTCTTCATAATCGTGGGGAGTCGAAGCATTAAAGCATGCATTTAAACAACATGACTACTTCAATTACCTTCATGAAACAATATGCTGTGATGGAGATCTCCAGTTCTCTATTTAACTTGAATCCTGAATCATGCTCTCTAGCATTTTAACAACCCGAGGGCTGAGCTGGAGGAGTGTATATAAGGTTTAATTTAGGCCGTTCCCTGCAGTGTGTCTAACGCCTAGCTGCTACAAATATTAGCACATCTGTGCCAGAGGCAGTCGCTCTAAGGAGCCATCTCTCGAGAGGATTATAATGTGCCAACGTAATCAATAGAGAAAAAAGAAACAACCCTGTCAACAACAGCTTAAGGGAGCTCAAAGCTTTTAAACCGCTGTTAGTTAATTCATAACACTCTGATTGTGAGATAAACAGAAAAATACATTTAAAGATGCTTGAAAACATGCCGAATAGACAGAGACAGACACGCCTCTGGTCATTTAATGGATGAAGCAACAATTAAAATTTAAATAATATAAATGATCAAATCTAACAGAGAAGCGATTTATTGGTGGTGCCTGTTATGACACTTACAGCTGTAAAATAAATTAAAATAAAATATAAATCTTTTTTATCATTTAATAATTATTTATTAATTAATATTATATTAATATTAATTATTATAACATAGAAAATAGAAACCGTTCAGGGAAAAAAAGAGTTTTAATAATTCCCTTTTTTTTTTTTTTTACTTGTAAAATAAAATAACATTTAAATATAAAATTAAAAGCAGAGAAGGAAAGAAAGATATACATCAGAGTAGATGGTTGTACAGGAAAACTATTGCAAATTTTGTCTTAACAACCACAACTAATAAATTTTTTTTCTGCTGTATGCATGTATATATATATATATATATATATATATATATATATATATATGTGTGTGTGTGTTTTCTCTCAGTACAGGTCTTATGCACATCTCTCTGGGACGATAGATGTATTTCAATAATGTATATCCCATCTGATCAGGCAAATAACATATCTAAGTGCCAGAATAGAGGCAGAAGCTTTTGAAGTTCCACCCATTACATGCGCCGAGTGTATCTGAGCTGAAAATGCGACGTCAACGTTTGTATGCGTTTGTTGTGCACATTTTTTGTCCTCACATCTACTGCATGGATGCCACTTCACGCCTGCAGAGATAAGGTAGTTGAATCCACACACCTCTATTCTCATTTTCTCCCCTTTCACTTCACTTCTTAAGTTATTCGAAAAGCACTATGGGCCAATTAGTGAACCACAGAGGTCCTTACCTACAATAAACAACGCTCCATTAATCAACGTGTGTGAAATCTACATGATTTATACTGGAGCAGAGCAGTGCAGAAAAAAAAGGAAGATGGCGATGGGCTTGAACACAGGAGATCATTAATCAGTCAGACAGATGCTTACTGAGGGAAGGTTGTGTGGTGAACAGATCCACCCTGGAGCTTCTGACAACAGAGAAATGAAACGCGTTATTCATCAGAAGCACTTCCTGTACAACCGCCCTAAAAGAAAAATGTTTGCCCTACATTTTCCTCATTAGAATCTTATGCAAGTAAATGACCACTCCTGACAGCAAGGTAGTGTGTGTTTTTGCGTGCAAGAGTACACACAGGGTCCAAAATGCACTTGCAGAGCTCCAAATGGAAATAAAATTGTGCCATTAACGGTGATTTTTGGGGGGGATTCGCAACTTTGCTCCAACAGATTTGGAGAAGTGTAGCATAATTGCATCACTTGCTCACCAACGGATCCTGTGCAGGGAATGGGAGTCTAAACAGCTAAACACATCACCACAATCTAAAGGTATGTAACACATTTCCAATAGCTGCATTTTTAAAATAAACATACCAATTTTTTTTTACTTCAAACCACTGTTTCTGGGCAAAATATGAGTCCTCCATAACATTGATTTCTCCACAGAAAAAGTCATCTCAAAAAACACACAGATCATGGTCTAAAACATTTCTAAACTTATATGTTGGAGGATTTTGATGTGAGAAAACAGCAGGAGGACTTTTTCCACTGGAGAAAGTGTAATAAATGATGATAATTATAATTATGAACTTTTATTTTGGCTAGAAGTGACAGTTAAAAGTGAAATGATTAAATAATAATTTTTTCCCTTACAAACACACAGTTTTTCACTTCAAAAGCCATTCGTTTATGACTGCAGATTGTGATGCATTTATCAGCTGTTTGGACTCCCATTCACTGCAGAGGATCCATTGGTGAGCAAGTGATGTGCAATAAAGTTTTGGGTCACCATAGTATTTTCATAGTATTCTTCCTTTGTGTTCAGCAGAGCAAAGAAATTCATGCAGATTTGGAACGACTTGAGGGTAAATATGATTTATTCATTTTTGGGTGAACTATTCCTTTCATTTCTAAAACTGTTCCAATTAACAAACAAACTCACCTACATCTTGGATGGCCTTTTTAGCCATGTTTCATTAATATTTTTGGGTGAACTATCCCTTTAAAAGGTGTTTTCTAAGACTGCCAAAACGCAAAAAATGTATAATTCTTCCCTTCCCTTGATTTTCTTGCACAAAACTCAACTCAAGTTATAATCAAAATTCAACTATAGTGCATAAAGTCTCTCCAGCTACATGCGTTTCTGCAGCATATTCGAAAATAAGTATAAATATTTACATTCACAATGTTTACAATGTGCCTCAGAGAATGCTGATAATATCAGTTAATCCACCATTGTTCAACAATGTTCGTTTGGACCGTGCACACAGACTACCCCCCCCATTTCTAATCCACGTTTGTCTGAGACGGGGTGCTTGCGGTGCGGCACTAGCCAGTTTCCACTAATCCTCCCTGGGATGCCAAAGCTTGGTTTCCCCTTATCATCCTCAACAGTGTTCGCCAACTCATTCGCCGAGACCCTCAGGATCTCACCATATTTCTCCAAACATACAGCAAAACACATACCAGTAAACCAATTAACCTATCATGCTGCTTACAATTAGCTCAATCAGGTATTTGCTGTATCCCAGCGCAGATTGACTTGGCTATAAAAAAGCAGATTTAACAGATTTAATTGCGTCTCTACAAAATCAAGCATTCAAGATGTCAAAACCATTCAAAGGAAAAGGTCCTCAAATGTATATACACATGATAAATCTCCACATACATATGTGAAGATGCGATTAATTGTTTGCAGCACTTGTGTGTCAAAATCCTTCATTGTGCTAACTTGCTGCTCAAGAAACGTTACTTAATGATTTCTGCAGTCGATTGTAAAATTAATTTTGTCTGATGAACTAATTTTTTATAATGAATATTCTCTGAGATTCTGATTTACAAACAAAACGCTGTGAGAAACGCGAACACAGATCAATCGCATAATAACCCACCAGCAGTCACATCTCCCCCCCACACATACACACACACACACACTCTACCAGATTAAAGCATCAGTCAAAACACGACCGAAAGGAGAAACGCTCCCACAGATACAGAGCTCCAAACTTACAGAGAAACTATTACTAGCTTAATCTCAGCAGTTCTAAAAACAACACGCACAACAAGACCACATGGTACTCGATGGGCATTATGGGATGTGATCCACATATAAAACAGATTATCTTCACCACTAGCCCTTTAAACTATTTAATAATGAGAGTGAAAAGCAGCATAAATAAGGTCACAAATCCCCGCCGGTCTATTAATCACGCTCTGAAAGGACAATAGCAGCGATGACATCTCGCTCTTTCCTCATATAGATCTGCTTAAAACAGTAGAATACCCAACAACAGCAGCTTAAATGGTTTTGAGCCAAACAGAGGGATGAACTTGAACACTAAGCGATCTAGAGCTAGATAAATACAACTGGGTCAGATTTAGCCCCAAAGGGAAACTGTCCCCAAACATCTTCACCACGGATCACAGAAGCCTCTGGAAATATCTTGACGCTGTCATATCCTTGTAGAAAGAGAGTTTGTACATGCATCCACAGGTGTGCCGCACAAACACATACAGTACACGCTGCTACATTTAAGTTGTGTCCTGACAGTGCATCTCTGAGTGGCAGTTGTTGGCTAACCTCGTATGCATTCCTTACCATGCGTAAGGCCAGACTGCAGCTGCTGTGGTTACATGCGTGGCAAAGAAATGGACAGCCAAATCCAGGCCGAACATGCTGTATGCTGATCTTGATAAAAAAGTATCACATTATCTACAAAAGTAAGAAGCTGCACAACTGTTTTCAACATTTATAATGATAAGAGATGTTTTTGAGCATGATTTCTGAAGGATCACATGACACTGAAGACAAAAAATTCAGCTTTAAAGGGGTCATACAAAGCCAATTTTCCACAAGCTAATATCATTCTTTAGGGTCTTAATGGAAAGTTTGTAATATAGTTTGTTTTAAAATTTTTCAAAGATAGTGTAAAAAATGCTAATTTTCCCCTGTCAGAAACAGCTCTGTGGAAATCACTCTGTTCTGTGTACTTCCCCTTTAAATCTTCACGAGCTTCGCTGACCCCGCCTCTCTTTTCCAAGGCGCACTCGGAAGATCTTTTTTTAGCCGTAATCATAGTGAAACTTGCTCATTAACAC
This sequence comes from Enteromius anoplus, assembly GCA_032359395.1. Classification (NCBI taxonomy): domain Eukaryota; kingdom Metazoa; phylum Chordata; class Actinopteri; order Cypriniformes; family Cyprinidae; genus Enteromius; species Enteromius anoplus. The sequence goes on from JAUMHG010000038.1 coordinate 1,276,509, forward strand.
ATTATTAGGAAAGAGGATTTGAAAAGATTCATTAACAGACATTACACTCACTGCTTCTGTAGGTGAGGCTGGATCATGAATTATTTGCGCGAACAAACGCATTTCGGTTCCCTTGAGAACCAAACGTAACGTTAATCCTCCGTAAAGTAAACTTCAGTCACTCAGATGTCAACAACAAAAATGTAGTAATTAAGTTTAAAACAACACAATAATACTTAATGCATACATTAAATATTAGGGCTGTAACTATACACCAATCTTACGATTCGGTTCGTATCACGATTTTTTTTTCGTGGGGAGTGGGACAAAAAAATGGCTATGGCGGCGAATCTATGCCAATAATGCGCGAGCGCACCACTGAAGAAACGGGAGCCGCATCATTTCAAAACCGCGCACGTGATATGTCATCTGTGCGCAATTCAAGCACTCGCGCACGCATGAAATGTCATCTGCGCACAATTCAAGGTAGTCACGGGGTGTGTCGCGATGCTCCCTTATCACACCGCGACACAGGATCGTGGATCTGAGTGTCGCGATTTCGGTTTTATATCCTGTATCGTTACAGCCCTATTAAATATAGATTTAATCATTGTTAAAGCTGCGTTGTTGTTTGATTAGCAGACCACACAGAAGTAGGTATTTCTAGGCTGCTGTCTCTTTAAGACTAAATGCACAGATCTGCATGGGGAACAGGTCCATACGGATCATGGATCATCTACAATTTGTTGCATCCCTAATTCTAATATACAGACGATCTGACAAGTCATAATACCGATTCTAACATTTTCTCCAACAAGCAAATCAGACACGAGTGTAAATAGACTTGAACTTGATAATTCTGCATTGACTTCTTGATGCAGAAAAAGGCGCTCACCAATAGGTGTCAGAATTGTTCATTGAAGAAATCAGAAGAAACATCTCTGGTGCACTGATTGAAAAGATAAGTAACCGGCCCAAATCCAAATCCTCAGCAGTTTAGATGGGCTTGGAGAATGACCCAGATGGAGTAGCTGCCAAGTACTGGGACTTAATATCTCCTTTCTCCTTGACCTTAAGAGACACCTGATTTATTTGTGTGTCCTCCACACACATTTGCACACAAATACGGACACACGCATCTATCTTCAAACATATCGGTGAATGGTTCCAAGTGGCTGGAAAATAGTCCTCAGCCATTTTCTAGCCACTTCCTGCAGCGGAAGTCCAGACAGAATGAATCTAAGTGAGAGAGGGAAAAAAAATCTGAACCGTCAAGCATTGTTTACTCAACTGCTTCTTAGTGTCAGACTCAATACAGCTGGGTGTTTGTTAAGAGTAGATAAGGTCTGCGAGACAAAGCAAAGCATTTCTATAAACCTGCCCGGGACAATGAAAGAGGTCAAAAGTCAGTGATCTGAAAAATGTTGTGTGCTCGCCACATCTCACATACCAAACACTATTTAGACATTATACTTAACTCTCTCCCTCTCTCTCTCTCTCTCTCACACACACACACACACATATTAAAAACACATTAGCCCTGATCTACACACAAGCAGCACATTCATCCCCGGTTTCACAGACATAGTTTAAGCCTGAAAGAAACTTGCACTGACTGATCTTTGCGCTGGAAACATGTCAGTGCCTTTGTTTTGATGCACACCAGTAATGGTTTTTCTAATGTTTATAAAAAGTACTTAAATGTCCTAATTAAAATATGGCCTAATCCTGGCTTAGGCTAAGCCCTGTCTGTGAAACCAGCCCATAGTGTGAACAGAATCAATGTGAGCATGCAGGAGCATGCTGATTCCTTATCATGTTTGACGCTGGACATTTCACTCACACAAACCTAACAGAAGGGTACATCCTGTGAGAAATATGGCTGTAATGTTGACAAAGATATCGCCTGTCATGTCCCGCATTGACTGAAAGCAGAAAGGTTGAGGGAGGAGAGAGAAGAGACCCTCAGAACAAAGAGGAGCTTTCACAGTCTGAGGGCTGCAAAGAGACACAATATGTATAGTCAGGCAATCAGACTCAATGTGCTCAGATAGACGACGGGGAAAAAAAGACGTAAAAGTGGCTTTTCCAGGAACAATGAAATGACAACCTGAAGTTGAAAATTTAGTGTGAGATGTAACATATTGTGTAAACAGTGTTTTAAGAGACTGGTGGCCTGGTTCTTTATTAAACTGATTACTCTATGTGTGTCTGGGCCAAAACCCACACAAAGCCATCTGGACAGAGACAGAAAGATGGACTTAGTGGTTTAGAAAGAGGACAAACAGTCATGCGTGCATGTTTGCTCAACCAAGTTGGTATTACTAAAGATGCATTCACAATTTTGTAATTCATTTTCACAGGCATTTGTCTTTGAATAATACTGATTAAAGTATGAGCAGAAATAAAGTTACTTCTGTCGCTGCATGTCGCTAGAGGCCGGCGATGAGGTCGCTAGTGGGCGTTCTCATTACTGGTTTCTTAGTAACGTCATTGTTGACCGCGAATAGGTTTCTTGCCGCTAAATACAAACATTTTGGATAATAATAATTGGATAATGAATAATAACTGGGTGCACCAGTAATGAAAGGCGTTGCTGAAAGTCTGCAGTGTGATCCACTTCTTTTTCTAACTCTGAAAATGCTCAAATAAGCACACATGGAGGAAAATGAGCTCTGAGTAGGCGTTCTACCTTACTGTATGAATGTTTGGCACAGCTTCTGGCACAAGCCAGAAAAGAACAGCTATATGACTATAAATAGATCACCACACGTGCCCGTTCAGACACACACGGTTTCCAAGTGCGGTGTGCCAAACCGAGCGCCAAATAAGTTGGCATTTCAGTGCGCTACAACGAATGTGTGAATCTCAGAACGTCCAAAATAGAAGACAGCACTACCTAAACTGGCATTAGATTTCAAGAATGACTCATTTTAGCACCTTCAGGACTGTATCAACGGCCATACCCAAACATTCAAACACATGGCCATCATCTGCCATGAGTAATTGGCCTCAGTCACTTTAAAAATATCTCCCCATATGTGCATTTTGCTTTTACTACGAGGACATGCAGTCACTCTCTTTCAGCCAATCTGATCTTCTAACCCCCATAACGTTTCAGTACACACACACACACACACACAAACAGAGGACACCTCCTTACGCCCAGAATAACCATTTGCTTCCTGTTAATCTCTGCTGAACAGGTGCTGCTATTAACAGCTCACAAATCCATCCACTCCAACAGAGGAATGAAGAATAGTGAGACAGAGACGGTGAATGAGATGAACAAAGCAGAAGATGGAAAGTCTTATATGAAAGATGAAGAGAGAGAAATCCAGTCCGGCCTCCTTGGCATGAATCAGTGTACTACAAACAGAACAGAATAAGTGTAAAACAAAAGAAAAAAGAAAAGCAGTCAGTTTATGAAATGATCCGACTCCTCAAAGCAAACTTTAAAGTGGATGTTTTGAAAAATGTCTTAATGTTTACAGGCCTTACAGATAGATGGATCAAGTGAAAGAGAGACAGAACTATCAGAACAAAAGAAATAGAACAACAGATGAAGTGCTAGAAAGATGGACAGAATGCATATAGATCGATACATATAGCAAGGTATAGATAGATAGAGTTGTCGATTTTGCACGGAAGATCTTACAAGGTTTCCAAGCGCTATAGGCTCTTGTATTCAACAGCGATCCAGAAATCCTTGACCTGAATGACTTACAGAGTGCGAATATTATGCAAGATAGATCATCTGAATACAGGGTCACTCGCGCAGACTGATGAGGGCAGAACACAATAACTGAATGAAAAACTAGATTTCCTTTGTAGATGCCCTTGCAAATTTCACCAAGTGTTAGAAGGGGTCTGACGTTGTGTGTGGCTAAAGTCAGACTATGAGCAATAATTATATATGGGGCACATACATATGTAAAAATCTGCTCAGAAATACGTTGTGCAAATCGTATTTAATTAGAAGAACATCTAAGACACAGAAAGTTTCCTTTGAAGTTTTTGTTTTGGGTTTTTTAATTTGCATCTAAATCAATGCTGCCAGGATCTGATTTTGCATGATAAACCCATACACTCATTAAACAAAGCATGGGTGTGCGAGGTGTCCTAACAAAAGCATAAATAGCACATAAACGCCCACTGCAATTAGTGCAGCATGCAGACTGAGCGCAGGCCTCTTGCAGGGCGAGAGAACAGATGACGAATGAACATAATCACTGTCTCTCTAAGACCGAAATTTCCTCTCCATCTATCTAATCTACTCATTAAGAAGCGTCCGAGACATTTCCCCACACAAGAATGGAAGGAAATCAGTTTGGCTGTGGCGGTTATGACCGATCAGTGGAGCTTCGGTCTCAGAGAGGAACTGCCTCTGTTCCAGCAGGAGATGCTGATAGACGGGAGAGAGCAAGACAGATAGTTGATTCTGGCACTTCTGTAATCACCTCCCCTCTCTTTACAGGAGGATGACGGCGGACACCTCACCAAAAACAATACCAGCAGGAGTTGAAGGAAAGCTGAAAGTTTTCTGAGAAGGCACTCGCCCGCAGGACATTCAAGATGTGGATGAATTCATTTCTTCACTGAAACAGCTGGGAGAATGTAGCATTGCATCACTTGCTCTGTAAATGGATGCTCTGCAGTGAATGGGTACTGTCAGAATGAGAGTCCAAACAGCTGATGCAAAAGCAGCTCTAAACAAACTGCTGATTTTGATTCAAGACAGCAGCAGGGAATGGACTTTTTCGCTAAAGGAAGCGCTGGATTAAGAACTTACTCCAACCCAAAATGATTTTTATCATCAGATGCTTTTCAATATGGTGCTACGGGGATGTTACCATGCCAATTCGTTGATTAAAGTTATTCATTTTTCTTTTCTCTTTGCTTGATAATGTTACAGTTGAACCACGGATGAAAGATGAACTATTCAGACAATGTCCTTCATATTTGTTTTGGACCTTGACAGTGAAAGATTGTTTGGCAGTTAATGAGCCTCCTGGTTTTCATCCTAAATATCTTAGATTGTTTTTTACGGGTTCGGAACGACATGAGGGGAAGCGATTCATTCTGGAGTGGAGTAACCCTTTGAGCTGGAAATGTCACTTCCATGTCGCTTCACAAGACTAGAGTGGTGTGGATTATCTGAGGATCTTTATGTTTTTATCAGCTCTCATTCACTGCAGAACACCCATTGGTGAGCAATGCTAAATTCCTCTAAATCTGTTCCAACACAGGAAAAATCGCAGAGTTGTTTTTCCAGACTTAATATTTTTTTTCCTCCAAAAGAGATATTTTTGCTCTATTTTGAGTATGCAGAGTAAAATTCGTGCTTAGAGTGGGAGCAAAATT
>JAUMHG010000038.1:1296550-1351382 GCA_032359395.1 Enteromius anoplus
TTATTTTTTTTTTTTTTGCAGTTCATAATGACTAGTCGACTAGTCAGTAACGTCGATGACTAGTTAACTAGTGAAATAGTCTTTGCAGCCCTAATATATACACACACACACACATATACTTTTTTTGATATATATAATGAACTTTTGATATATATATGAACCTAAATTAGGTCGTTTATGCCAAATAAGGACACTTCACATAGATTATGAAGGTTTTTTTAGATAAGCAGAATATTTTACATACTTTGCACCAAACAGGACTTTCACTGTATATTCAGAGGAAAACCAGCTGAACATGTTAAAGGCAAAATTAAACAATTCAATATGCAAAAATAAAGACAACTTTACATAACATTTATTCATACATACGTGTTTTCCAGACCATAAATGCACTGCATCACTGTGACCAAAAAAAAGAAAAAGGACGAGACAGAGAGATGTCTTTTGTCAGTCATGGGTAGAGAGATAAGCTTTGGCAGGCTGTCGTCTAGAAAGCAGTTTTTACAATCATCTTCACATGCGTGTATGCTTGCGGAAAAACTCTGATAAACTCTGCTTTTTATCAGTATTACTTTCTCATCTGAGACTCCCTTCATACACTTTATTACTTTCAATATTCTTTGAGCGACATATTCTAGCTTGAGAACCCCAGTCAAGGTCACACAGATGAGAGAACTTGTGAGTCACAGAAAGACAAAACCAATCCAAGAGAGAATTATATTCCTAATTATTACATTTACTTAAAAAAGAAGAGACCTTGCAGACTAGGTGGAGGCACGTAGTGTGTCCCACGACTGTCGCCTGCAGGCCTGGCCGATATATTCTGAAATAAAACGGCGCCTGTTCTTGTGAGGCTTAAAAATAGTGCGCGCTCAACCAGACACCACACAGTTACCGAGCTGTTCCCAAATCAAACTCCTCAATGGCCTCTAAGGGTAAGACTGTCCTTGTCATGCATCCAAGAGAACACTTGCTTCCAACGCCTCGCTTGGGTTAAACTCTCGCACGGCATTGTGGGAGGCTGCACTTCTGTTTAACCAGGTTTTCCAGGGTGTTAGACCAAAAGACAAAAAAGCTCTTAAGTGACAACCAGGACACTGGATACAAGAATAACAGGAGTCTTTCATTTTTAATATCACTGTAGTAAAGATTAAGAGACTACAGGGTCATGTATTCTATTGTCTGTGACTGTGGCCTTTATATACCAAAACTAGAAGATTATGTGGCTACAAATATATTATAATCTAAAAGAGTCTATAGTGAAGGTGCACAGGCCTTAAGACTATATGAAATATATAATCTCAGATTTAGAGACCACGTCTTAGTCTAGACAAAAACAATTTTTACCAAGTTTATAACACCACTTTTTAAAGCTTGGAGTGAGTGAAAGAAAAGAACCTTTTTATTCAGTAAGCATGCATCAACATTTCTATTATTTCAAATAACCACCATTCATTTCATCAGCATAGCAGAACAATTTCTAATATGTGCCACTGAAGAGGAGTAATGGATGCTATCAATAAGTTGGTCTGTCTGTCTGTCCAAAACATCGTATTAAAGGGTTAGTTCACACAAAAATGTAAATTTTGTCATTAATTACTCACCCTCATGTTGTTCTAAAACCCATAAGACCCAAATTAAGACACATTAAAACACAACTTAAGATATTTCTGATGATATCATAGCCTGATATCTGTCCCTCCTTAAACAGCAGCACAACTGAAATGATCCAGATCCAGAAACGTAGAAGTGTTAAAACAGTCTATGGGACATCAGTGTATCAACTTCACTTTTGCGATGCTATGAGAATATATACAAAAATAACATAATTTACTCTTCTCCTGTGACTTACTCTAATATGGTGGAAGACGTATCTCAACGTGCCGCACACACAAGCTTTAACATATTTGACATAATCAGCCTTGTTTACATTCGGGTGAAAGCCCGTGCGTAATCTCCAGCTGTTTGCGCCTAGAAGAAAGCATACGTTAACATAGTAATATTCTCTAAAATGCTGGAAGATGTAAGTCATAGAAGGAGAATGGATGAGTGAATTAAGTTATTTGAGTTTTCCTTGCACTAAAAAAAAAAAAAAAAGTATTCTGTTATCGGCGCAAAACTGAAGTTGAGTCACTGATGTCACATGGACTTTTTTTTTTTTTACCATGTTTGTGGATCTGGAATTATTCCAAGTGTATTGCTGTCAATGGAGGGCCAGATGGCTGTCTGATATCATCCAAAATATCTTAATTTAACAACACGAGAGACAGAATTTTCATGTTTGGGTGAACTAACCCTTTAATCGAGCAAGCTTGAGAGGTGGTGTGCATCATATTTCATTCTTCAAGGTTTTCCCACCAAAAACGGAATTTCATATTTATACAGCAATGTAACACGGTTCTACTAACGATTCAAAATGACTCCTTGGAAAGCATTACAGACAAAATTAAATCAGCATAATTCTTAACATCCAATCTTGGTATTTGAAAGGTATGAAACACAAGTGACAGTGCTGTCAGAAAACTCCACTAACTGTACCTGAACATCTCTCCTGGAGCCACTGCTAGATTAATACTGGCGTATGTAATGACAAAAAGCAATCTCCAGGGCTATATGGGGTGGGTTTTTGTTTGACGTGATGACGGGTGGCAGTAAAGAGGCCATACGTTTTCTCTCTCTCTTCCCTGACATTCATGCGTGGATGTGTTCTTCACGGATCAGAGGAATGTCTCATACACCCGCATACACAACCTGACAGTCACAACTACAGCTGTCAGAAAAACACCCTGCTTTCATCCAACCGTTCTGCTGTCACACATATCTGTGAGCAAAGAGGCCTAGGACAAGAGCAACTACTGCTATATGTAGCTTCAATTAACGGTAAAGCTTAAACATTAACAAAAACTGGGATGGCACTATGTAAAAACTACATCAAGAGCTTAAGGTTTATTCATAATCAAAATGGAAATGAACAGACACAACAAGAAGATGAATGAAAGCAACGGCAAGCTGAAATCTTAAGGTCAAAAACAAAAGCTTGTGTGTTAAACAGACGAACGATGAATGGATGTCTGCAAAAATTACACAAACTATTGCATCATAAATCGTGCTGAAAGAATAAAAGCCATTAATTACTCTCAGATGCGCTGCACCGATTTAAAGAGGGGTCTGTTTGTTTGATTCGAGCTCAGCTTTCAAGCGACGAGGAACATTTTCCAAGTCTCTGTCTCCTCACATATCTGAGTTTAATTAGCAAGAGCTTTACGCTCCATCCATATCCATAACCTCATTCATAAGGATGATTTAAGCACTGCTCGTGTCCAAACACACACACACACACACACACACGAACAGTCTCCATCTTTTACACTCAAAAGAACACAAAACGCTTGGCTTCCACTTTTCATCCCAAGGCTGTCCTCCCACTAAACCTCATTATAACACCAGCATTTGAGGGCTTTTTCTAACTACTGACCATAAATGGACTGTAATTGTGCTGAAAAGGCCACTGGGAGATTGTGCTCTCGTTTAAGAAACTGTGTAGCAGCGGATGACGGAAACTCGCCTGGACAACTTATCATCAAATCCTTTGTCCTGCTTCCTTTTTGCACAAAAAAAACAAAAACATTTTCAAGGCAAAAAGCTCTTAATTACATCAAAAGCATCCACTTTAAACGTGTATTTTTTCATTGCGTACTTAGCACCTGGACTTTCAGCGTTCATGTCAAAGTGACAGCTGGAAACTTGAATCTTTTTTACTCTTCTGTCAGCAACACTCTTTCTTAACTGCTGATTCATGAGAGAACAACTGCAAAAACAGGACAGCACTGTTGACCCTGTCTATTACTTTAGCTGTGGTTTTCACAACTCATAACACTCAACTAGACTCACACAGTCAAGTGGGGTCAGCTGTCAACACTATCTAGATCAGACCTTTGACCTTCACCTGCCCACCTCACTCACACACACACACACACACTTCACCAAACAAATACACTATATATTAGGTTTAAGGTCAGTAAGACAAATTTGGCAAGAAATGCTCACTAAAGCTGCATTCATTTTAATCGGAAAAAAAGTTAAAATACATAATATTGTAAAATGTTATTATTTAACATGCATTTTCTTTCTATTTACATGATTCCTCAGAAAAATGTTGAGCACCATACCTTATTATCATCAGTTTTGAAAACACTAGATGTCTACCGTTGAGTGCTTTGGATCAATTTCATGCATCCTTGCTAAATAAAAACACCCATTTCTTTCCAGCAATGTCCCCAAACTTTTAAAAGACGGTGAAGGTAAGTAAATACGACATAATGTCACAGATGCAGAGCTAACAGAGGTCTTGAAAGGAAACGAGAGAGGAAGATGTTTATTGTTTCAGGACAGTGACAAGCTCTATATATTACAGCCTGGAGTGTGTGAATGCTGAACAAATGCCATATCAAATATAACAGTAGTGGAAGTGCAGGATCGCTTTATTGCTAGGCACAACCACAAACACAATCTCAGACTCTAAAATATTCACTTGATATAAACATAGTCATATAAACCCATTCAAGTCAAGGCCAGAGTAATAAATCCACCCCGCAATGTAGTGTAGCATTTTAAATACATGGATTTTCATTTAAAGGGATTAAAGTAGACCATAAAAAGAAGAACCACTGCAACAATACAGACTGAAGGGTTCTTAAATGGCAAATGTGCTTCGTTCTTCAATCCTGAACTGATCAGTTCCCACTGTGATGGCCATGAAGGATCGTAAGGCACAAAAATACCTTCTTCAGCTTATTTTGGCCAGAATACTGTAATGCGCATGATCTCGAGAAACTGAGTAAAGGACACGTCCCAACAGGAGACGGCAAGAAACAAAAGGCAACAGTAAAGATCTAAACGAAAATCCAGCAATCCTCTTCAACAATGACTTCCCAGAGGAGAGGAAAACAAACAAGCCAGCGCAGATAATACAAGATTCCTCTTCTATCTGGTCCCTTCCACCTATACAACCCAAACAGGGCTTACTGTGAAAGCAGAGACAAGCTCCTAAAAAGACATCTTTTACAATAAATCTGGACTCCAACTGAAAAGGAAAACTCACAAAATTAACTAATAATTGGAAAATGCTTCTTAAAGTGCCCTATCTGGGGTTTTTGAAAATGAGCTTCTTTAATGCAGTGTGTGAATGAAAACACCCTGCAATGTTTCAAATCTGAAAGTGCACTGTGTATACATTTATTGTCTCTCAAAAGAAAGAGTCGACTTTTATCATCGATCAAGTCGTTTTAAAAACGAATCCCAAGCCGTTTCATGTCTCGACATGAAACATCAGCATATTGCCCGCCCACTTGTTGGTCTATTCCATTGGTTCTGAATGAAAATGCTAATTCATTCTTTGCCACTTTTGGAGCATTAAAAGCTCACAAGCACTGCTTTAAATGAAATTGAGCGATCACCGGAGGGGTTTGGAAAAATTATTTGTTTGAGAGAGTAATTGAGAGTCATTAATAAGGTGAAAATAACAAATAAGGTAAAAATGAATGCTTTTTTTATTACCTCCCATACATGTCAACCTGTTGTTTTGGGACTTCCAAAATCCAAAATAGAAACCTTTAATAACTCATAATACAGGAACTTTAAGATGTTTCGGATTCTACAGAGTCTGATACGAACCAAAAATAACACAATCAGTGCAAATAATAACAAATAAATCTGTCTTTGTAAATGTAGAATTTGAATTCTTATTCAAGCAAATATGGTAGCTACCATAAAAAAGCACAAAAAATGACAGCGGCAGCATGCAAATAAAGGAGTTTCACATCTTCATGTGTTCAAGCACTGTTCAATGTGTTCGGAAAGACCAAACTCTGACTCACAGTGGTACGGAGAAACACCCTTGGTCAGGATGAAGCTATAATTGCGGGTGCCTTTCTGAATTTTAAAGTCAAATTGAATGGATTTGCATTGGGGATTTCATTCCGCCAGAACACCGTGGGCTGACAGACAGCAGAGCGCTGGGGTCATTTCTCATTTAGAGTTTTTTTTTTGTGTTTCCTTTTTTTCCCTTTTGCTTTAAACTGGCTTGATTGAAAATGACATAACCATGTAAGGTGATGAATACAGATGAGCCGATCAGAGAGCATACCTTATATACGTAGGCTATATGCATCTCATACCTTCATACAGACAAACACACTGATTAACCCTGAAACTTTTTTTTTCCTTTACACTTACAGTTCTCGCACTGATGATGAAATTCAAATCCAGTATAATTTATTCTGCATTATTATAATTTATGCACCAAACCAAGAACTGAACTCATTTCTAAGCAGGTGCACAAACAAAACCAACTCATTATTGCAGCATCTGTTTACTGCACGCATGCATATCTCTTTTTAGTTACTACATAATTACATTTTTGATGACATACACACTAAAATTTAATTTTAATCTCAGAATTTTTTTCTTCTGTTTAGACTTTTTAGATTGTTATAAAATCTACTTCAAATATAAATAAAATAACAGACCTATAGGGGCCAAGCTGGCCTTTACATCTCTGACATCAAAGCACCGGAGACATCAAGCACCTCTGAGATGCTTTTAACAGTTTGATTGACAGCACCTTCTCTCTGAAGTGACAGTCTCCATGTGGATACTTTGTCTTCTGGGTTCATAATAGCCGGCTTCGACTGAAAAGACTTTATCCGACTGACTGCACCATCTTAAACAGAGTGACAAAGTATTTCAATTGCGAGGTTTGAAAGACTCAATGCCCCTTTTCTGATTTATTAGCGCTTTGCAATATAGCAAAAGGCAAAAACTATGACGTACTGCTTTTTTAATCAAACACAAGACGTAGCATGCGCAGAAGGCATGAGAGTTCAGAATTGGTGGAAAAGAGTGAGAGAAAGTAGGGTGGAGACAGCTCGGGTGGGCGCAGCTGAGGTGGTTAAATGTGTTCCACATGTTTCTTTTCCAGCCAGTGGGCAGATGAATGGTTGGAAAGGGGGACGGAGAAAAAGGAGTAGCCCTACTCACTCAGCTCCCTCCCTGCCATCTCACTCTGTTTCTCTTGCTCCATTGCTGCCCTTTTCACCTCAGAGGTAAGTATCCATCCTCACACACACACACACACACACACTCGGAGAGCTCCAGTTACCCCAGCCGGTCTGCACAGGCAGCCTCTGTGTTTTAGGGAAGATTTCCAGACAGGCTATGATTACGAAAGCCAACAGAGGCGCAGCAGAAAGAGCGTATTTTTAGCTCTTGTGTGGGGTCAGGAGCCTTTTGTGCATTTAATAACAGGGCAATCACCTGGTTTCATTTGAGCGAAGTGTCTACATTCTGAATGTAAAGCCCTGCGCCACATGAAATTTACTTATGCTGCTGTATAAGTGGAAAGTACTGGCCAAAACAGACATATCTGCTGGGGCAGATGAGGCAAATCCAAAGCCCAGCAGGACAATTAAGTTGATTATGACTCTCAGAAGCGTGTACAGCAGGGATTTGCCATCTTTTAATGAGAGGGAAAGCGACTAAGAGGAAGCAAACAATCAGTCTTAGATATCTTAAAATTATATTTTGTTACCTTCAAATGATCCAAAAAAAAAGACAGGCTTTGGTGTGATCTGGTGGTTCATGATGAATACTCACTGATCAATTTCCGAGTACTCGTGCATCCAGAGTATTAGTAATATGCATTATGTAGCGTTTATAATAAAGTAAACAATATGGGCTTTTAAATGACTTTTTACTGGGACTCAAAATCTCCTCAAATTAGCTCCTGGTTTGAATCAGTCTGACAAATAGACTGAATGAACTCACTGAATCATCATCTGACTCACTACCTGAACGTCCAGTTATCAGTGCTCTCAGGGGCTGTCTTGAAATGAAGCTTTGTGTAATTAAAGTTCATGATATAAGTGATTACCTCAAAAAATGCTGTGAATGACCTGTGCCGTGTCCGCTTGAGAGCAGTTTGCAATCTTAACAAATGAAGTGATCTAGCTCTAATAAATACCCTGCTGGTTAATGATACGACGGGAATGCAGAAACAGTTCAAGCTCCTTTGCAGTGTGCTGGCTTCATCCGTTGTCACTTCTGCTGTGGCACGTTGCAAATGTCAACACCCCGCTGTGCTGTTCTCAGGGTAAACAGTGTCATAAACAGTGTCTTTCGATGAGAAAAGCATCCACAAAAAAAATAAAATAAATAAATAAATACTAGCTGTGCAATTATAGAGGGATCCGCTGATTTGAAGCAAGACCTCTTTTCGGCTTCGACTTGAGTTTTCCCATCAAATCAAGTTTTTCTGTAAGAAAAAGCTTTAGTTTTTACACCTTGACTTTTTAAATGAGTTTTCAGCCTGTGGCTAGAGCTGCTCAAAATATTTATAAATAAGCCCACACTTTAATTTTTTAACCAACAGAGACTACTAACATGTAAAAGAGCAGTTCATGCAGAGAGGAAAATTTGCTCACCCTCAGGCCATTCAAGATGTAGATGTAAAGTTTGTATCTTCATCTAAGCAAATCTAGAGAAATGTAGCATTACATCACTAGATCCTCTGCAGCGATTGGTTGACGTCAGGATGAGAGTCCAAACAGCTGATAAATACCTCACAATAACCCATCAAAAGTAATGCTTCGTTAAGCAAAAACCTGTATTTCGTAATAAACAAATCCATTGAGACAATTTTAACTTGTCGTTTCCTGTTAAAATACAAGCCCTCTATCCATAATATTGCTTTCTTTAGTGACAAATGATCAGAAATATTCAAAGATCACGCATCCACCACCTACAAAGCAGTCCAAAATACTGGATGCTGATGTGAGAGGGCAATATTTTCTAAAACACACACAGTTTTTCCACTTCACAAGATGTTTATTGATGGAGTTTTGTGATGTTTTTAATCAGCTGTTTGGACTCATGTTCTGACGGCACTTATTCACTGCAGAGGATCCATTGGCGAGCAAGCGATGCAATGTTGAAGAAGCAAACTCATCTACTTCTTGGATGAGACGTTTTTCAGCATATTTTAATTTTTCTGTGAATTAGCCTATTCCTTTAAAAAATAACAACTAAATGGCATTTCTTCATCAATATGCAGGATTGCTCCATTAGTTGCATGAAATTACATGTCTCAGTGGAAAAAAATGACGAAAAGTCTCTAATCGATCCACTCAGAATGCCTAGCAGACAGCATGCAGATCCATCTGCATTATCTGTACCCGGGATCATCAATGCACAGACAGATAATGTTTCTGTGTGTATTACAGTTCTTTGCTGATAGATCGTCTGAGAGCTGCATTGGCAATCAATGAAAACAGGTCCAACAGTTTAGCCACGCATACAGAATCAACCGCCAATGTCATTAGAAAAACACTTCATCTAAATCAACTAAACAAAGTGCAAGAATGTTTCACGGTGGCGTTTTCCCCTATATTTTTATCAAATAAACGCAGCCTTGGTGAGTGTACGAAAATTCGTACTCATTTAAAAGAGTCTGAATGGTAGAATACATGCCCGTGCACATACTCAACCATCATTCATCTCTCGACTGAGAGCCAACAGCTGCAGATGTCAAAATGTTACACTGGAAATTTATGGTTATGCATTGCTATAACTGATAATAGAGCATAATTGTATTTCTCAGAGGGTGCACAGACTAGTCATCTTATACCAAATTAACACCATCATTTGGATCAATCTTCATGAGCACCCCCTTTACTTAATGTCAACTAACCAGGGGAAACAGATTTGATCTCATTACTGTCATGTAGCCTCTAGCTAAGAATACATGAGCTATGATGCCCAAAATTAGATTCCCACATCCATTCTAATGTGAGTCCCACATAGGGTGAGAGTGAGTCATAGCTGTCTCTATTGTTTTAAGCGAGCTCACAAGGCTCGGAAAGAAACGGATATGATTTCCTTTTTGTTTCGCAGCACTCGACAAATACCTAAGACACAGGTATAAAGGCTAAACAACTTCATGCTCAAAGTATTTTCAATGGCCATGCAGCTACTCCTGTAATTCTCATTTACACCTGATGATATCTGCTTATTTAATTGAATGCAATGTCCCCCATTCAGTACAGAGATAATGACACTGCACGTGCAGATAACAGCAACGAAGACTTCTTTTAGTTTAACTTCTTCTAGGGAGCGCACAAGAAATACAAATCATTTTAAATGAATGAGACTTAAAGCCAAATCCGCAAACTGCTCGTGGTTATAATTAAAGTTTATGGCCTGTATTCACAGAGCTTTACAAACGGTTACAGATCTGAGGTCAAGCTTTCTTCATCTTTCCGTGCATATGAAGGGAAGCGCAACAAAGACCCATACAACTAATGCTTGCTTGCACCTAATTGTTGTGCAATCTTATGTAAAAAGAGATTTTGAGAACTATCCTCGGTCACAGACTCTTCCCTGATTTGAATCATTGATATAATAAGAGATTCATGGACATTCAGCAGCACTGCACCGTTCATCTAAAAACACTGACCTAGATCGCTTATCCATCTCCACATTATGCATGTAAATAATGCTGCAAATATCGGAGAATTTGTGAGGATGTGATGATGAAAGAGTTTTAGGAGATTTAGGATTACATCTGAATGCCATTCTTCTGTGAAATAACTATTAATGTACAGTACCTCTTCACCAGCACTTCTGTCTTGAAACTTTTCTCATCCACAGAACCACCTTCCTCACGCTTTTTCTTGTTTCCCCATCATCACTGTTTCTGCATGACATACGCTAAT
Source organism: Enteromius anoplus (assembly GCA_032359395.1). Taxonomy (NCBI): domain Eukaryota; kingdom Metazoa; phylum Chordata; class Actinopteri; order Cypriniformes; family Cyprinidae; genus Enteromius; species Enteromius anoplus. Next base: position 1,307,320 of record JAUMHG010000038.1, read on the forward strand.
AAACGCTGCTGTTCTGCTCTTTTTGAGTCTCCGGAATTACGTGCGATTCATCGCCAGCCAAATATTTTTCTCTTCCTGACAGTTTGCTAAACAAAAGCAGCATTTCCGCGTGTTATCAGACACCTGAATTAATATAGCAAATTCCTTTTCTCATTCACATTTCTAAACTCTGCCTGAGAACAAAACAAATATAGGTAGTACATTTTTGCACGCATGTACTTGGAGTACAAGTGCTTATGGTATTTGTTCAATGTGTCATTGTGACTCTGATGTTCAGTATTTAAGCTTTGTATTGATGTTTCACATTTATTCATCTTGAAATGAAGAAAAATGTCACCTGTGAGACTTTTCTTTAATGGTTTGTGTAGCAGTTTCCCAACCAGTGAAAACATATCAGTGTGAACCGTCAGATAGTGTCCCCTTTTAATTTGTGTCTAGCCTCTTGTTCCCTTAAGGGGGACAGATTGGATTAACAGCGCTCTGTGTGCAGATGTCCTGTGGTCTGGAGCATTTCTAAACATTATGGTGACATAATGGGCTACAGTTTAAATTTAAGGCTGTTAATGAAGTGCTCATCTCCATTTATATCCCTTCCCTTCTGTGCTTTCTCGTTAATGGGCCTGTAATATTTTTATGCTGTTCTGTTAGTTTACACAATAATGCTGCTGCTTCATTACTCATCTTTTGACTCACTGCTAAAAGTAGTTCTGGTCATAATTACAAGTGATTGACTCTAAAGGCTCATTTTCTTAAGGAACACTTGAGGAGAAAAATGAGGGACTTAACTTGCTCCCTTTACTTGCAAATAGTCAGAATTTAAAATCTCAGAAACGGATGATATAATATGGCTTAGAAAGTGGTAAAGCAACGTCTTTCACCCATTTTATATGGGAAGATCATAGATCCTCACAGTCCTCAACATAAATGCAGTGATGTAGTGAGGCCATATGGGAAAACCAACTGAGAACAACCTTGTTACGATCTGTGTGAATGCCTGACAACACCCCGATCCCCCATCACTTCTCATGTTCAGGAGAAAGTCATCACACGGCATTTGTTGCCTTGAAGGTCTATCGACCGTTGTCTAGCGAGCAGTCAGTAAACAGTGCCTTAGGTATGGACATTAGCTTCGGTGCTGCACCTGAGTGCTGCTTTAAATACAGATGGCAGTGAGGTTGTGGAGGTGAGAGGCAGGACATGGATACACCTTCTCAACGGCTACCAGAGGAAACTGAAAAACCAGTCCGTTTTCTATTATTTGCACAGGAAATTTTGAATGCAATGATATACATTAGAACAACCCCTATTTCCAAAGCAGAATATTAATCCAAAATATCAAACAGCAATGGGTCGAGCTCTTAATCCACAGATCATCATCCATCTGCTCAGGGCTCACGCTCCCAAACCAGTACACAAATAAAAAAAAGTTCAAAGCTTAAAGGAACTCACCGCTGTTTTTTTGGAAAATATGTTCATTGTCCAAATCACCTAGAGTTAAACTGTTGAGTTTTTCATTTTTTTTTAATCTATTCAGCCGATCTCTGGGTCTGGCAGAGCACTTTTAGCTGTAGCTTAGCATGCATCATTGAATCGGATTAGACCATGAGCATCACGCTCAAAAATGACCAAAGCGTCAATCTCCAGGTCTTTCATTAAAATTACAGATCGTACTTTAACACTTTTATATACTCGCTCCCAAATACAGTAGTCTGATTGAGCCCCGTGCATTATGGGTGTTACAGTTACTACTTTTTCTTTTCACCACAGCAATTTCCCACAAGTTCTATCTAGTTGTGTAGCACTGATTTAGATGTAATCCAGGCGATGTAAAAGTAACTTGTTAAGGAGACCACAGTTGTGCAGGGGAATTCCCTAAGTCCTTCAGAACATCTCTAAATCCTACATTATATCTCAGAAATCAAATGCAAGTGGGTATTTAGACATGAAATACTTCTGGGATGTTAACATATCCTGTGATCCATGCTAGAAAAAAATAAAAAAATAAATAGATTCAGTATTTTGTAAAATCCTTTAGAATGATCATGCATGAGGCTTTATGACCTTGTATTAATTATGAGACTATAGAGTGCTTCAGCTGAGATGTCTAAACTCTGGAGACTAATTTGGATTTCCTTGAGATTTCCTGTGGGTTTTTTTTAAATAATTGAATTTTTCAATTAATGAGAAAAATAAGGTTTCAATTAAACAAAACTTGAGGGCCATTTGTGCATACAAAAAAACATAACTGCTTCAAAATTTTCAGTATGGGTGTATGTTGTTTACATTGTAAAGCGAGACATTCAGTTTAAATACCATAGGCCTCGTTTTACTAAAAGTGAGAAACACCTTTAGAGAAATCTCAAGGGAACCCGTGGCTTCCAGCTTTTCACATCACAGCTGCAGCATTTGTAAATAATAATAATCATTTGTCATAGTGCTTAACTACTCAAAATGAACAAGTAAAAACAAAAAATGTGTTAAAAATGGTACACAGAAATTCTGATGTACAGACCTAATCCAAATCTGCAAGACGCTCCTTCTACAAAACACACCAAGAGCAAGCTGATGAAATAAAGACAGTGTACTCTGCACTGTAATCTGAAAGAGAATAGTTAAAACACAGAGCCTAATGTTGATTCTTCAAACAACTGCTCGAGTAAATCAAAGCTGTCACAAGCTGCTCTATCACACTCAATGCTTGATGAATGCCTCGACCTTAAAGCAACTTCCAGGCCATCAATACACTTACACAGATCATTTTATGGTGATCTTTGGTAATGACTTTAGCCTTGCATAGTAGGAGAAAGCTTTTGAAGCAAAGATCAATGCCCTCTGTACATTTAAGCCACATGCATATGAGAGCAATATCTACAAATTCACATTCACATCTTTCTGTTATGTAAACCACATTGCATTTAAAAATCAGTGCAATGAATGAAGAGAACAAGTTTCCAACAAACAGGCAGCTCAGTCTCTAAACTTACTCTATCAAGGAGAATTTTGTAGCACAAGTATTTTAAGAAAACCAGCTGAACTCATTTCACATTTGAAACCTCTACAGAAAATACCAAAACCATTTAGGATTTAAAGAGACCCCTCAAAATGCACACTTCATGCACATCGATATTTAAATGAAGAAATCATAGCTCAAGGCGTTTAGTCAAACCGCAGGCCCTGTGGCCATTTAACTGTCATAAAACTTAGTCCAGTGAACAGCTTACAATCTCTCTCTCAGCGTTGCACGAAATAGCGCGTGAATGAAATCGCCGCAAACTTACGTGAAAACGAAGAATAAAGTAGTGGATCCCACCAGAAGAGTGGCGGCAGTGGACACCGGGATGTATTTGGTGGGTTTAAATCTTTTTCCAACGCTGTTGGGCATTCTGTAAATCCCACATTCCTCGTTTATTTGATCCCTATCGTTAGACGCACGCAAACACGAACAAAAATCCAGCACCGTTCACCGCGAGCCGGCTAAACGCCACATACACCATTAAATCGTGATCCTTGAATACGCGATCGGGAATACGAGACTGAAAATCCCACCCAGTTCAATTCAGCCCACTGCTGCTGAGGTCACTGCAATGCTTGAAAGGTGGAGCCTTCGCTACGCAAATAGAGGAGGCGACGCGCGCGCTCCATCAGAGGGGCCTGGTTAGAGACTTGGGCTTCTGCTGTGATGGAGAAAGCGCACACGGGGGTGGAGTTCACACACATACACGCACATCTCTTCTTACTCAAAGGGAATTCATGAATGAAGCATATGAAACATTTAAAAGTAATTAAATATCAAACACGCACAGCCGGCTACTGATCTTTGGAAGAGCGGTGCGCAATGCAAAACTAAACTTGCAATGCGTTTGCGATGGTTGGTGTCGCGTGTCCTCTGGTGGCAGATTTGGAGAATAATCCCGTTTACCACAAATAGATTCCATGCATCTGCCCTAAATAGTATTGAAAACTACTAATTTAGCATGGAATAGTATGCATTGTCTTGATTTCATAAACACTTTTGCGCGTGACACGTAAACAGTCACTTGACCACAATGTTACACGTGCACTAATACTGTTGCCTTTTTTGTTGCATTTTCATTCTTAATTTCACAAACACGTGCGAGTATTGATGTAACTTCATATTGCGCATTTATTTATATATAAACTGGACAAAACAACGTTTGGATTTACTAGTGAATGTAACTAAAGGATACGCAGTGATTGCGTACAGTCATGCACTTCTAGTATCTAATAACGTAATAGTAATAATAATTAATAACTTGGCAGTAACTTAACCGCAACATTAGCTTTAGCTAATAAAACTGGAATTTGTGTGTAATTAGTTTTACTGCTTTAATAACCTAATGATAATTGTAATTTACAAAAAAAAAAGCTTCAAAATTATGTTATAAATTGGTAAAATGGCGGAAACCTGACTTCACTGACAAGGAAAGATTCAAATTAATTTAATATATAAGCTATTAAATGCAGAAGGTGTATGTGCGGTGTATATATCTATCTATCTATATATATATATATATATATATATATATATATATATATACACACACACACACACACACACACGAAAAACGTTCGGTCAAGTCAGGGTTTAACAAAGTATAAAACACGATTTTCTTGTTAACATCATATTATATGGCGTTGATATATTTTCTTGCTTTATTTTTCATTTTAAAGGACTTTTATTTTGGAATGTCGTCAGCGCAAGAACACCGGATGTCCACGCAGATCGTTGTGATGCCTTGAGCTGGAGCTGTTGAACATCTGTTGAAAGATTCAGTGAAGAGGTGACACTTTTATCACATGATTTTTTTTACAAACGTTAGTTTTATTCTGTGTTGTTAAGAGGAACAATGCCGTTCGTAATTTAAACGCAAGAAAGCTAACTTTTCCCTTAGTTTCCACCTCGTTGTGGTTTTCGGACTCATTGTCAGTAACAGTCAACAAAATGTTGCTGTTTTTATTAATGCCTGCCTTTTGCCCAAATCATTTGTTGATAACGAAAACCGCTGTTGTTTTTCGTGTTGTCTTTAATAAAGACGAAACTGGCAGCATTAACGTTAGCCAGGTCGCTAATACTGTAACTTAGACAGCGAGTCAGGCGTTCTACGTGTAACGAGCCTAAAATAAAATAAAGAAAAATTTAATGAAATTGAACTGTTGTGTAGACAATCTCTGCAATGACAAAATATGTTCTTGGTGTTGTCAACCGTCACACTGCTTCTGGATCTGTGACTCAGCCTGTCAGTAAGGGCCTCTAAGAGACAGTCAGACTGTCAATCAAACTAGCGACAACTCAAAAAAAACTAAGTTAGGCCTACTTGTAAACATAAACCAGAACTAAGAACACCTCTTAAACCATTATTTAATTCCGATTTATCCGCAGCGCAGACAAATTTACTGATTAAGTCTTAACAGGAGGTATTTCCATTTGCTATATTCCTCACAGCAGGTCTGTTCACACCTGGGCAGGTGAAATGGCGTGTGCAAAAGTGCCTTTAGATGAACTGCATGTGACTGAGCCCTTTGGACCTCAAGGCAAAGAACGCACCCTACCAGCTCTGGTGAGTGAATATTTTTCTTTAATGCATTTTCTTGCATTATAAACTTATAGAGTTGACCTGAACTGTTAGTCCTGTACTTCTATGAGCTGCGTGAATGATGATGTCACCTCCCATCAGCACCCTGAGCGTAAAGAAGAGAGATGTTTCTTAATCTATAAACCCCCACCTGAGGATAGCACTTTGGCACTGGCGGAGGAGTTTCTGGAGAATGCTCAGTTCGTCTCGGAGGATCTGGAGTGGCTGCTGGCTTTGCCTCATGACAAGTTCTGGTGTCAGGTTTGACTCCCTAAAATACCAAAGTTGTTCAATTGAGTAAAGTGAAGTTATCTCTTAAAAAAGAGATACAGTATGGCAAAATAATAATATTGGACCCTTAAATTGATTATGTAGTACAGTGTGCAATCAGGCAGATGTCCTATTGTTTCTTTCTTTTTTTATTCTTTCTTCGTTTAAGGTGGTATTTGATGAGTCATTACAGAGGTGTTTGGACTCTTATTTGAGACATGCCCCACGTGGTGTGGACCCATCTGGTCTCTCGTCTAGTCCAGCTGTGGCCGACATGCAGAGGAACATTCATCGCTCTGTGTTCATGGTCTTCCTCAGAATGGCTACACACAAAGAGTCTAAGGTAAGCAAACTCTATATTATATTATTATCTCTCTATATTATTTATAAAATTATATTGTGTAACTTACAATAACTGTACAGTGTGATTTTTAGACATGCTACAAGCCCTACAGTAGAAACACTTCTGTTCAAATGTTTGGGGTCAGTAAAGTGTTTTAATGTTTTAAAGCATTAATTATTTTCAAACAGAATAATATATCTGACCCCAGACTTTTGATCAATACTATAAATGTGTGCTGGTGGTATATTTGTTATTCACTGATTTTTTTATTTTATTTCCTCAGGAGAATTTCATAACTCCTGAAGTGTTTGCAGAGATCATTTACAACAACTACCTATTTGACATTCCCAAAATCCTGGATCTGTGTGTGCTGTTTGGGAAAGGAAATTCCCAACTGCTACATAAAATGATCGGTACACAATATCTTAAAGTATTATAATACATGAATGCCTTATGAACACTCCTGTTTTTTTTAATCACTCACATATTTAAAAGTAAACTTTCATACTTCACTGTTTTTCCAGAGAACATTTTTACTCAACAGCCCAGTTACTATGGAGACCTAAATGAGACCATACCTTCAATCAGTCAGGTAGTTCATGTGATCATTTAGAAATGCTTCGATTCACCTGAACGTCCTAAAATATGTGTGTGTGTACATTTTAGGTATTTGATACGATATTACATAAGTGTGGCATTCAGTCAGAGGACATAGGAACTGGTCAACCCCTCAAACTGAATGCAAACAAATGCCATACTGCCATGACCATGCCAGAGGAGGTAACCAAAATAAAACGTAACAAATTCAGAGACACATGCTGACTCTAATATTAATTCACACAGCATCCTGAAAAAAGGAAATAATATACTTGTATTTACACATGCGTTGCGTCTCGTAGGAGCTTGCAGACTTAGTGTTGTACATGTGTGATACTTGCACTACTACCCACTCTTTCCTCGACATTTTCCCTGAGGCTTGTTCCACCTTCAAACAACACAACTTTCTTAACAGGTGATAAACACATCCACCCCCACCAAACTATAAATTACCCGGTGTCCTTCAGGGTAGAATTTCTTTCATACCTGTTATAACTGATACAAAAATAATGAACGAAGTGTCTTTCGATGTAGATTATCATCATTCTATGAGATGGCAGTTCCAGACCTGGAGAAAGCAGTGAAGAAGAGAAATTTCAATATAAGGTTAGAATGGCTGATGCGTTCTCTTACAAACACACTTACAAGCACGCTTCTGTGAGTTTATACAGCTTGGTTAAACTAGATGAAATCGGTGTCAGTTTACAGGAGGACATGTGGAGACGGATATCCCATTCTAGAAAGAAAATGGTAGAGATTGCTCACCTGCTGCTCCAACACACTTGTTTACAGCCCATACTGGAGGGGTGAGGAAAAAAGACATGCTTTAAAACCACATTAGATAAGCAAAGGAATACCAGATAGCCTTGATCCTATGTGTAATTCATGTTCACAGCACTGAAAACATGGCATCCTGTGTAGATGATCTTCTACAGAACTTCACCACTTTCCTTCAAGAGAAAAGGTCAATGATGCAGAACTCTCACAGCAAGGTCGTGTTGTCTTTGTCTATGCAGTCTATCACAGTCAATGTTTGCTCTCTTTATCTCTCAGATTCCTGGCAGATTATGATGAACAGTTCTCTGTAGCAGATGACATCAGTCTCCTTCAGCAGGCCTTCCCTCATTTGTATCCTTTACTGTAGTCTAGTGAAACACGGTATGCTGATTTCCGACCGAATAAAAGGGGAAGCATTCTGCCATCTTTCAGGCTTCTACTAAAGATGACCTCAATGATTCCAGAAATAAGCTGTCCTAGATTACAAATGTTTTCCTACATGCTTCTTAATTAGCGGTGCACTGAAACCAATATTGGTGCTCATTTCCTGCAATACCTTGTATGCACAGTGTTCTTTTCATTAATGTTGCTATGCCAGTGGGGTTATTGCAACATGTTTATGCTGTCAATCCCTTGTCAAAAAAAAAAAAGCCAGATTCTTAAGAACAAGCTCATGTGCATACGCACGTGTTGTGAAATTCAAAAATGTGCGTGTAAATATTAAAAAACGTACAGAATTGTTTGTGAATGGGACCCATATTCTCCTTGATATGTTCACTCAGAGACGACACCAGGACATCGTACCTGTTGCGGGGTGTAGAGTCTGCTTGGGAGTGTGTGGGAAAAAAGAGAAGCTTCCTCTCATCAGCCAATCACAGCGCAGAAGCCAAGATCAAAACTGGCAGAGATTTAGCAGCTTCCGAGAGGGAGGGAGACGGAGAAGAGTTGAGAGGAGCGGAAGCCATGACTGATGTTCCCCGTACGGGTGACAATGTGAGTTCATTAGCTGCTGAAATATCTACAACAGTATGCTGTCTGGTAAAATAAAGGTATTTTTACCCTCATTTCCGGGTCCTAGGGGGCAGTGTGCACTGTGAGTGCTGGTGAACTGGAGTCTCTGCTGTCCCAAATCCGAGACCTGCTTCCAGACTTGGGAGAGGGATTTATATTGGCATGTTTGGAGGAGTATGGCTACAATTCTGAACTGGTCATTAACAACATCCTGGAAAATAGACTGTCTTCTTCTCTTGACAAACTGGACAGGGCTATGGCCAGGTAAAGCCCGACTGAAATGTCTAGAATTTAGGGTTCAACTCGGGTCCACTTTATTGTTTCTTACTGGCCCTGTAATGTTTTCCTGTAGGCCGGCAAAAGAGGAGCTTCCCTGCGTTTTGAGCTCCAGATCAAACGTGTTTGACGATGATGAGTTTGATGTGTTTAACCGTGACCGACTGGACATGAGCCGCATTTGGAAAGGCCGGAGGTGAGTTAATGGGGCCCTGCAGTACATTACTCTAAAGTTAGTCTGATTATTAAAATGAGCTGCTGAATATTTAATGTGTCCACTTGGTCAAGAGAAAATAGTCTTTGACAAGTACAGCGTAAACTGACATCAGAGCTGCTTGAAAGGGGGCGCATGAAATATTCAGCTCAAGCTGTGAAAGATGGTTTGTGTCAACTAGAAAATTAACATCTCTGCATTTTTCAGACAGGGGGAGAGTGTACGTGCCACACTCGATGACAAGCAGCACATAGAAGAGCAGAGAGCAAGATATCAAGCCTACGAGACAGTGGTGGATGAGATTCCCATAGAAAACGACCCCTCCAGAGACCGCGATAATGCTTTTGGCACATATGATTATGACGACGAATACGACGACACGTATGATATCAATCAAATAGGAGCCAATGATCTGGATGAAGAGGATGAACTCTTAAACCGCAGGTATGAGCTTTGACCAATATCCACACACTTGCATCTCCCAGTTCAAAGACTGTTTCTTGTTCAATCGGGGAACGTGAAATGCATTTCAAATAGTGGCTTTAAATTAGGACTGTAACATGGCTTATCAGCTTTCCTTCAAAATAAAAGCTTTGTATATTAATGTTTGAAGATGAAGAATGCACTATTAAGTCATGATAATTGTGATTAAGTTAACGTTCAAGTGTTTTTCCTTTAGGCCGTTTACTACCCCACAAGTTCTCAGAACAGCCAAACAGGCTCAGGAGGATGACGATGAGGATGAGGAGGAAGAGGACAAGGTTTGAATAAGGAGCTTCTTTTATTATTAATTTTGGTCCTCTGTCCTAGACTTAGTTTTTTTTTTGTTATAGATCACATTTCAGTATCTGCTTTTTCTCTGTTAACAGAAATGAGACCAATTTGAAATAAGTTACAGTTTTAGGTTCTCACATTCTCACATCATTATTTTGATCAGAATGGGGCTGTGAAGAAGGATCACTTCATCCAGGACCCAGCAGTCCTCAGAGAGAGAGCTGAGGCCAGGAGAGCTGCTATGCAAAGCAGGAAAGGGTAACCATGACTGGAATATACCAGCTGTGCACTGGTTATTATCTAATTAATCTAAAACATGCATCAACTGATTTTACTTGTCTGTCCCTGATAGCTACAGACCACCGCCAGCAGGTCATGTGGGAGGTGGACCAAAGGGACGGGGCCAGACGCAGGAGACCGTTTTGGACCGCCGAAGAAAAGAAGCGAATAAGAGCAGAGGAGCCAATCACAGTCGCAGAACGATGGCTGACAGGAAGAGGAACAAGGGCATGATTCCTTCCTAAGACTTTTACATCATCGACAACAGCACATTGCAGACTTCTTGGAGAGCTAAAAGCAGAAACAGTACCTGCAGCTCCTCGTTTTCTATAAGATCAATACACGTCGAAATGACACTCTGGTCTATTACATAGACCTGTTATCCTTTCAGATTGAAGATGAGTTCTCAGTGAGTTTATTTTCTGAAGTGTGAATCACCAGGCTGGGTTGTGGGAGTGAAATGCACAGGCATGTCTGTCTATGAGGGATCAAGATAATCATAGTTTTTTTTAAATATTCTTTTTGCTAGTGATAGTCAGCATAATATACTGTATGACAAGAAAACAGGAGTCACGTCTTTTGCCCTGTAACACATGAGTTTACTGAACAGAGGAGAGGTACAATCAGTTATTGCACTGTTAAAGAAAGTTCAATAAATAAATAAAGGAACATCATCAGGTTTGAGAATGTAGCATCTAAAACAAATTTGAGAATTAACATAACAAAAGATGTGGTATGTTACACTACCACAAAAATGCAGCTCATAAGATCCTGTTCCGGTTCTTTAAAGGTTCAAATAGCGATTAAGACTTGACCTCAGAGCAGTCTTTTGAGAAACCTCCCTGTTTGAGGTTGTAGAGTCTGAAATCATTTTGTGCCAAAGGCTGTGAGCATTTCTCATTCTAGCAGAGAGAGACAAGGTCATTTTTCCTCATACAGACTTTGAACAGGCAATGTAGAGCGACATATTTCTACTTGCTAGGATAAATTCAAAGCCTTTTGTAATGGAAAGTATATTTAGGAAAGCTTTTGAAGTAAAACCGGCCTGTGGAAGATAAAACAAGAATAAATACTGTTCTTAAGATTGCGTTTTTTTATATTGTTCCTCTTTGCGTGAGTGTTTAATGTGATTTGTTGTAATGGTTGTCTGGCAGGTGCCCTCCTGAGATAGCGTGGATTCAAGACAGCTCATGGATTGTGACTGAAGTGTGAGAAATGAGGGGAAATTTGGCATAAGTGTAATGAGATGCTTTGTTTGGCTGTCTTGAGATTCCATATACCTAAGTGTTCTGTCATTAAGTACATTTACATGCGCAGATATAACATGGCTACAGCAGGTTTTTGCATAGACAAGCCATCAATGTGTTCAAGTTCTTATGACACAATGTCTACCTGAAAATTAAAAGGATTAGCAACACATCTTTTGGGGCCAGCTGTAGCTGAGCTACAGTTATTTTATCATTTTAATATTTATTTTCATATATTTTCAATAGCATTATGAAATATAAAAAGAACTATCTTCTATTTTAAAAAATATATTTTTCATGTGATGTCTGTGATGGCAAAGCGCTTACTCCAGTCTTCAATGTTGCATGGTTGCTTCAGAAATCAACTTTAAAAACGTTTAATATTAAACTAGAGGACATTTTTTTGAAGAGAAAGTTTTCAATATACTGCAACTTTTCTGAATAAAAGTATTCATTTCTTTTAAAACTGACCCCAAACCTCTGAACGGTAGCATAGGTTCATTAGTTCAACCACGCAAAAACCTGACTAAAGTGACGCATTTACATGACATTTAAAAATGGCCATTTTAAACTAGAGAAACTGAACTTCTAAAATGCATGTAAATGTACTTATAGTCCCTGTAAATTTTCTTTAAGAGCAACAGTAAAAGTTGCTCTCTGTGCAGCAGGGCATCCTTGCAGCTCTGTGTATGGAATACTGATACTAGCGAGTGTCTTTCACTTTACGGTGTAGTTTAGAGTAACAGACCTGATAAACGTATAATTTTTTTCCCCCACCAAATTGGTGCTAGTACTGGAGCTGGAGGTTTAGCTGATGAAGACAAACAAAGGCGTAACTTATAATGATATTACTGTCACGTGGGGCTCTGTACCACACAACCTGTCTACAAACAAACATAATGATAATGTTTCTGCATAAAGGGCCACAAACATTACATATGTTCTCAAAATATGTCACCACCAATTCCAGCCAAGAACGGCATCTTTTTTGATGGAAAAAAGGGGGAGAAGGGTCAGGTCAGGCACCAGCCCTGGCCGGTTGCAAAACTGTTTAGACTAGACACAGTCTGAACATAGTGACTAAGTTCGTGCAACTGGCCCCTGGTCTCATATCAGCGGACATATTTGATTGATATTGCACTGACAGATACTATTTCTTATTTTTTCTAAGAATAATTTTATCCAAACTTTATGCCAGCCCTTGTTTAAACAAAAATATAAGACTTGACGGTTCCTTAATTCCTTAAAGCGAGATGAAATATTAGTACTTTCTATTACTCTAAATATTACTGCGCATATCCGTGCATCTTGTAATTGTTGAGCCGGTTCAACATGTGCGCAAAAGAACTGATCCCATGTACAAGGACCTACCTTCAAGGAACTTCTCAAGTGGTTTGAGTAGAGCTCAGGAACTAGTCCTGACTCCTGGGGTCTCTTGAAAAAGAACTCAAGGTTTATAGTCTTTGGAGAGGTCAAATGGAGATATTCCGACCTTACAGTACGGTGGAGGGGGTTAGTTGCCATGAAAAGTCTGAATCAGTCGATCCAATTCATACAAATTCATAATCTTCCTGGTCCAGCTCAATGAAAATTACCTGGCAAAAACAGCAAGAGCAGGAAGAGTTCAGTTCAGTTCAACTCGATTTACAGCGTGCATGAAGCAAAAATAAGTAGACAATTAAGCAAAAATGGTTTACAAATTACAACGTTTGTCTTTCTCACCAAGCACGCTACGTTTGCAGAGAGGACAGGTCTGCTGAAGGAGTAGCCAGGGATCAACACAATCTCTGTGGAATTCATGGAGGCAAGGTAACACCCGCAAACACTAAAACACACCCAAGAAGAGCAGCGATTAAACCATGAAAGAATCATAACTCTACCAAGCAAAAGCATAGGAATTTCCAGAAGATCTGACACCTGGTTGTTGTTGTATTGCTCCAAACAAACTGCACAACTATCCATCTCCACCGGCTGAGTTTGTGTTGGGTCGCATCTCACTTTGGGCTGTCGGTATATCCTTGTCTTCAGTGCTGATAATCTCTTTAAAACGTCTTGCTTTAGGTCTGACTGTAGGACAAAGAGTTCATGTCTAATGTTTAGATTATATACTGTGTACAGTGAACAGACTACCACTCAAATGTTTGGGGTCAGTAAGAACATGTCTCTTATGCTCACCAAGCCTGCATTTATTTGATCAGAATTGCAGTGAAAACAGTGATAGTCTCAAATATTATTACAATTTAAAATAGCTGTTTAAATATTTTGTAAAGTGTCAATTATTTTGTCAATCATTACTCCAGGTTTCAGTGCCACATGACCCTTTAGAATTGTAATATTGCTGCTGTGATATTTTTGTGGAAATTGTTTAATTTTTATCAGCATTCTTTGAATTTTTTATTTTTTTTTTGTAATATTATAAAATGTATTTAAAGTCAATTATGATCAATTTAATTTTTAAATCTCACTGACCCCAACATTTTAAATGTTAATGTGTGTTTATGACAAATTTCCCTCCAGTCTTCACTTACTTCTTTCTTCATAATTAGTGACATAAGTGAACGAACTTTAGAAAATGTGTCATGAACTTCTAATAACTGTGTTTACCTCTAAATCATCATTAAACTGGTTGTCCTGGTACTGCCAGCGTGCATGAACTATGACCCCTGTGGAGAGGACAAGGGCCACCAGAACGACTGTGTTCCAAAGCTGCTGGAGATATTTCTGGGGCCGATGGACAAAAAGGAAAGTACAAAGAGTATACATTTTCATTGCTTGCTGCTTTTAATTTCTATACAAACTACATGGAGCACTAAAAGGAATAGTTCAACCAGAAATGCAAATTCTGAAAAGTCCTCATTTACTCACCCTCATGCCCTTCCAAACTCGTAAATGATATTAATTTTTGGGTGAACTATTCCTTTTGGAAACAGAAGATGATTACAAGACAGTGCTGTAACCCTGGATAATAAGAGATCTTCACAACACTCATACCTGGACCTGAGAGTTGCTCTCCCCGGTGCAGATAACCCCTTGCCATTCCCCGTACAACCCTCCTCTGGAACGGCCACAGCTGGACCACAGGGTCAAGGTGGCCCCCTTTGACACAACATTTGAAAATATCACACTTCTACACTAATGAACCACAACAAGCATGAAACTAGGTTACATAGAAGTAAACCCTTACCAGACTGTCCTGTAGAAAGGACTTGTAAGTGATTTTTGCTGTTGCATGAAGGCCCCTGATTGGATAAAAGTAAAAAAAGAAACAATTCTAAATGCAGTATATTGTTTATTCACAGGAAAATCGATCATTTAATGGCTGAGGATTACCTGAGGAGTGCTCCGATGAGCTTAGTGACATTTTCTGATGTCTGAATGATAATTATTGGCTTTGAGAGGACCTGAGAGAGATCCATCTACGGAGGAGGAACAGTTTTTTTTTTCTTTTTTTTTTCTTATCCATATGTTATAACCATCATGAAATGAGCTGAAGGTTTTGGATCAGAACAGCAAAGCTCTCACCTCTCGGACGGTATTCTGGTTTAAAGCCAGGATGATCAGAGCTGATGCACCCAAAACAAGAGCACGCTTCATCTATGGAGGAAAGATCTGTTAGTTTGATCAACGCTATCAATTTATCTTGTGTTAAATCATCATTTTGAATACCTTATTGACCACAGAGGCAGCAAACGACTCCTGGTTGCTGTTACTGGAAACGGTGCTTTCCTCCATCTGGACAGGGACCACTCCAATCCAGGCTTTCGGATCATTTCCATCACTACTTTCACTGTTGGTTTTAATAGCTTCATTTTTTATCTGCAAAGAGAAAAATGAATGACACTGATGCTTACGACGCTGTACACAAGTCCCACAAATTTGCATAAGATTAAAAAAAATATTTCATTTAATTTTCTCCCCTTTTAAAAATCAAAATAGTTATATAATTTTCTAATTATTCATGGAAGTAAATATTTATAATATTAGTAAAAGGTTATATTAGATTTACTATTTTTTTGCTTATTATTTTTTAAGTATTTATTAGTAATTGTTCAGGGTTATAATGACAAAATATCAGTTAGTGCTACGTAAGACTTGTAGTTTTACATTTGTGATTTATTATATTTAATGCACCAACACAGCACAAGTGAAAGGAATAAATGCATATAGAGTTTTATATAATTTAAGCAGTTTAACAAAAACTAAAACAGCTATGCTTCTGTTTGGCCAATTAATTCATGCATAATTTTTTACAATTCATACGACATGCAACAGAAGTGTTAACATGCAAATATAGTAAATAATGCATGCTCTATTTGCAAGAAACAGACATTCAGAATTGTGAAACTCGATATGTCAAATGTATGTTTGCATGCACTGATCACTTACTAATATAAGGTCTCCATTGAGGTCATGTTTCTTTTTGCTGTGGTTTTCCATGGGGTCGTTCTCCAGACTCCCCTGGACCACCTCACCATGCAAAACGTGCTGGTGGTCTTCCAGAAACACCTCTACAAAAGCCACCTGTTCGCTGGACACCAGCGGGCTGAACCACAGCCAGCACAGCACAGAAAGACAAGCTAACTCGCCCATGGCTCCCGGTCAGTCGATGGTATAAATCATACTAAGTCATAGACTGAAAGTTTGAGCCATACTGTCTCTGTTCTGTCACCTCCTGCTGATGTAAACAAACTGAGGAGCTCTTCTTCTCCGATTTTCCCTGCCTGCACTTGTGAAACTAGAAACTAGCTAGAACGGAAACTGTTGTTACAGATGGCGGTAAACTCGCGTAAACACGTAAGGGGGCGCTGTGTGGACCAATCATTGTTTGTGACACACTAAGCCCCGCCCACTTCGTACTACATCAGCTTTGTATACGTATTTCCTGTACATTTCGATTTCTATTTTCATATCTTATAAAAAAGATATGCGCTCGCCACCCAGTGGGAAACTGTAAAAGGGTTTTAAATTATTTTTTTTAGCTGTATCATTTTTAAGCTTTTAGTTTTTTCAGTCAACATAATTAAATATTGGGTGTTTCTGTAAAGCCTTTACTCAGCAGTTATGCACTAGGGGGATTGGGATTTTTTTTTAAATGTTTAAAGTTCGCATTAAATGTGCTAAAAACATGTCTAAATGGATAGATAGATGATCTAACGTTAACTGTGTTCTTTAAACACATTTTCAACAGTTACAGTATTTTGTGAATTTTATATACATACTAATACCCTCTCTATACTACTTATGCAAAAACATGGTCATATCGTGGTATTTTAATGTTATTGATTATTATGTAGTGCAGCACTGCTAACATTATTATTATATTTAAAATTATTTAGTCGCTTGTGTGCGAGATTACATCACTCATAAATCGCTTTGGAATATGCTTCTGTTCAACGAAACAACGTAAATAAGGAACACACAAGTTGATTCTTTGTTTCTAAGGGAACTTCGAAGAAGACGGCGAACTTCCGGCGTGACTTCAGTTGCGGCAGCTTCACGCTCACGGAGTGATGAGAGAGCGAGAGAGCGAGAGAGAGATAGACATGGAGTTCAACTGAGAGCAACAAAGTAACGGATGAGCCGCGGCACTTGAACGGCGCTGGAAACGATTCTCCTCGGGAGCGCAGAGGGAGATCGCGGCTTGCGAACGGCGGGTTTATAATCGATCAGCGTGAAGATGAAGCTCTTGAAGCCGAGTTGGGTCAATCACAATGGTGAGAGCAGTGTGTGTGTGTGTGTGTGTGTGTTTGTGCAGGAATCCGGGGCTTCAACTTGCGCTTTTGTTATGTAGAGAGACGGATCGGGTCTCTTCTGCAGGGCTGTTCGGATACTCTTCAGCTCGTTTTAGCGCGGCAAGAATCATAGTAACCGGCTGTTTTTGAGCTCGGCTGGTTTTTAAGAAGCCACCCATGCATATATGATGTGCACACCACCCATTTTGCAAGTTGCCAAAAGGCAGACAGACCTCTGACATAGGTCGATGAAGCTGAAGCTCATGGCTGTTTTGTTGCATAGATGGAACCGAGAGTCAATTGCGTGATTTAAGACCCGATTAAATGTGACTTGTGTCTTTGTTTATACGTGTTACATGCTAATGTGGCCTTATTTACATTTCATGCAAGCTGCTTTGGAATCGTGCATTTTATGCATTGCATACAGTTGTTGTTTGCTGTTGTTGCCTGTAGAGATGTGTTTTTAAATTGTATTTGCGTTATGTGCATTTGCTTACAGGTAAACCAATTTTCTCAGCTGACATCCATCCAGATGGAACTAAATTTGCTACAGGTGGCCAAGGTGAAAACCTGAAACCTCTTCTTCTTTTCCTGACTATAGTATAGTTTTCAGATTGAGCTTAGCTTAGGTGGTAGTTTTATTTCCATTCTAATTTACAGACAGATGTGTTATTGGTAGCTAATATTTTCAATGTGTATTGTCAGGTGAGGACTCTGGGAAAGTGGTCATTTGGAATATGGCCCCGGTTCTTCGAGAGGCGGATGAGAAGAACGAGAATATCCCCAAATTGCTTTGTCAGATGGACAACCACTTAGGTATTACTTGATACTTTTTTTATTGCAGTATTCAAAATGAATGATTGTTCTCTCTTTACTTGATTTTGTTGCATTTATATTTGCTCTTAACAATCCAAAATATAATTCAGATATGTGTCAAGATTTTGTTTTTTTACTTAAATGTATCTTAAACTCCTTTTGGATAAGAACCGCACTGACAGAATCTGAGACGAAATGTGTGACGCCGATGAATATTCTGTATCTAATTAAAGGTTTTATGTAACTTTGTGAATTTCAGCATGTGTGAATTGCGTGCGCTGGTCAAATAATGGCTTATACCTGGCGTCAGGAGGAGATGACAAACTGGTCATGGTGTGGAAGAGAGCTGCGTAAGTAAAACTGACCCGCATTTGTTTTTTTGCACTTTATACACACAGTTATGCCCAAAAATAACATTAGTCTTGTCCAACAGTTTAAAATTAATATATAAACGCTTTTAAGATGCTACAATAGTATTTTAATGCATTTGAATATTACATTTTTAGAAATAAGTGTACAGAATGACCTAGAAGCTACTTTTTGCGCAAATGCATTGCATATTACCGTACTTTTCCCCCCTATGCAGATTGTAAACAGATGCCACGCATGCATCTGCGTGCAGGCCTTTGAGGCAGTACATGATATTTCTTTTGTTGTGCAGTTTAATAGGTCCAAGCACAGTGTTTGGGTCCAGCAGTAAACTGGCTAATGTGGAACAGTGGAGGTGTGTCACCATTCTGAGGAACCACACGGGAGGTGAGGGGAAAACGCTGCTCATGGAGATGCTGGAGAATGACTTGAGTTTTGGCATTGTGTGAAGCATATTCTCTATTAATCTGATTCAGATGTAATGGATGTCGCCTGGTCACCTCATGATGTCTGGCTCGCGTCCTGCAGTGTGGACAACACCATCGTTATATGGAACGCTCGCAAATTTCCAGGTGAAAAGTTCATTTAGATCGGAGGAAAAAGTCCAGCGATATCTGTCTGCAGATGCCGCTTGGTTCAATATACTTTGCATGTAACGATGCACCCCGGAGCTGGTTGAAAATGTATTAAAATATGTCAAATTCTTAATATAAATGGATCGTGATACATGTTGGGGTTGGAGTTTATCTAAATATATCAGGTGCCCAAATACTTGAATGGACATGTAGGAAAGTTTCATCAGGGAATTGTATAAAGGTTTGACTTTCAGATCTGCTTCAATTGCTGCATTGTGTGTGCCACAGAGATTGTGATGAGTTTAAAGGGACACACAGGGCTAGTGAAAGGCCTGACGTGGGACCCTGTTGGAAAGTACATCGCTTCCCAGGCAGATGACCATAGCCTGAAGGTCTGGAGAACCATGGACTGGCAGCTGGAGACAAACATCACTAAACCTTTCAGTGAAGTAAGACTTCAGAGTTCAGAAATGGCGGTTTGGGCTTGTAGTTACTCCTTTGTTTATTTATTTTCTTCTTTCAATTGTTTACATGCACGTGACCCTGTATTCTCCCTTTTCTCTGTTGCTTTGATTCAGTGTGGCGGCACCACACACGTCCTGAGGCTGAGCTGGTCTCCAGATGGTCAGTACCTGGTTTCGGCTCATGCCATGAATAATTCTGGGCCCACAGCTCAGATCATCGAACGCGACGGCTGGAAGACCAACATGGACTTTGTTGGTCATCGAAAAGCTGTTACTGTGGTGGTTAGTGTTGTTTCAGATCTGTATCAGATAGTTTGTAATGCAGTGTTTTGATGAAATCACAATTTTTAAACGGGGCTAAGCTCTAGAATTCGATTTGTGTTTCTTATTAAGTGGTTCATTGATTCCTTTCCATCTCTTTGCAGAAGTTCAATCCCAAGATCTTCAAGAAGAAACAGAAGAATGGTAGCACACCCAAACCCAGCTGTCCGTATTGCTGCTGTGCTGTGGGTAGTAAGGACCGCTCGCTCTCTGTATGGGTATGAAACTTCTCAATATCACCCTTTGTTCTCTGTTTTTACAGATTGGTCTGGCCCCACTATAAAAAATACTTTTATGAAAGCATATTTCTATTTTACAATAAATGTTTTCTTTTATTTTCATTACTTGTTACTTTAACTGTTTTATGGATACATTTTTTTTCTGCAGTTCTTTGAATAGAACTTTCAAAGGAACAGTATTTATTTGAAACAAATCTTTTGTAACAATGTAAAAGTCTTTACTGTCACTTTTGATCAATTATATGCCTTTTTTCATTCAGAATAATCTTACTGACCTCAAACGTTTGAATGGTAGTATAAACAAGTTTGTGGTTATGCTCTGCTTACAAATATTGTTTAACATTCAATATATAAAACCGAAAACTGCCAGGGTACAGCGATAAATCACATCTTGCCATGTTTACAAGTTTTTGTCCTAACCAGCTGCAACCATGGTAATATATTTTCCCACAGTGAAACATGACTGGCCCAAAGCTTTTGTTTCGCCCAGTATGTCTCTTTCAGTGAGGACCGAGAAATAACACGCATGCATGCAGTGTAAAGAAGATGCACATTTATCCTGCTCTTGTTTTTCAGCTCACCTCACTCAAGCGCCCACTGGTGGTCATCCATGACCTCTTCGATAAATCTATTATGGATATTACCTGGTAAGAAAAGAGCTTTTGTATTTTCCAAACATCAGGAAGCATCGTAGGAAATTCACATGAATGAGAGTATTGTGAACGGATCGTATCTCTCAGGACACTCAATGGACTGGGACTCCTGGTGTGCTCCATGGATGGCACTGTGGCTTTCTTAGATTTCTCGCAGGATGAGCTGGGAGATCCCTTGAATGAAGAGGAGAAGGTGGAGAAAAATTGCACACATCAGTATTTAAAGCGACAACAACTTTTCCGCTACACAGTTGAAAAACTGTAAAAAGTTCAAGTTTTATTTATTTCATTCATAAGAAATCATTTGGTTCATTCATAATGTAAAACAGGACATTGTAGGAGAGTGTTTGCTAATTGCCTTTGCCTGCTTAATGCAAAAACAGCGATTTAAGCTTTTAAAAAAAAAATTTTATTAATTGCTTGTTACAGGAAAAGGTATTGTCATGCTTCTGAAGAATGTAAATACAAATAAATAAATTAAAACTACTTTTAGTTAATTTTTTAGCACAAACAAACTAACAAGGCGGCAGAAAGACTAGAGTCTCTAAAATAAGAGATCTGCATATCTTTCTGTAGAACGCCATTCATCAGAACATCTATGGAAAGAGTCTGGCCATCACGATGGACTCTCAGCTTTCCAGCACAATCATTGAGAACCCGGAAATGCTGAAGTATCAGCAGGAACGGCAGGGGAACCAGAACCCTAATGGAGCCCAGGGAAGCGGTCCTGAGAGCCAGATGCCCAAACTCACCAATGTGCTCAACGGAGAGTCCCTGGAGGACATCAGAAAGGTCAGAAACTATATGTAACGATACTTTTTTCGAGCTTTTTTTTTTTTTTGGATTTAAATGGAAAATATGCTAAAATTGATCTGCTAATGATTGGTTACTAGTATTTCTAGTAAATATAGTTTCCTGCTCTGCCTGATGTGATTTGGATTTGAAATATTTGACAGAGTTTGTTTGCGGGTGCCTGGTTGGTTTGAGATTTAGGTATTTAAATAATATGAAATCAATATATTTCTTGTGTGACCTTAACCAAAACTGTCCGAATACTTTTTGGTTCTGAATGAAATGGAAGAGTCCTACTGCCCGGCCCTAATATGCATAACGAGTGGTTATGTAAAATTGTAATAGTTTACATGCATATAACATGCAAATACATAATGTGTGGGTGCGTGATATTAAATAATTTGCATGCACATCTGCCCGTTTCTCTGTATATTTATGTATAATTTAATGGCATAGTAGTTTAGATCTTAAAGATTTAATTCTAGAATGACATGTTTGCAGGACTGCAGTTATTAACAAATGGCTTTTTTGGTTTTTTTTTATTGGGCAGAATCTCTTAAAGAAGCAGGTGGAGACCAGAACCGCAGATGGGAGAAGAAGAATCACACCTCTCTGCATCGCACAGCTCGACACGGGGTAACGAGCACGCACAAGAACATGTCTAAAATTATCACGCACCTATACCACAGCATACGCTCACTGTCTGAATGTCTCTTTCTTTTACCCAGGGACTTCTCACCAGCGTTGTTCAACAGCGCCCCAATCTTGCCGGGGTCATCTGCGTCGACTCAGCTTACCCCTCAGATCTCTTCGGATTCCAGTACGGCCAACTCGCTTGGCTTGCGACCCTCACATGACCCCACCACGACCTCTCCTAACAAAACTGCGGAAGACAACAAGGACAGGTAAGTGTACATGTATGCAAAGTCCCCATGTCCCCTTCTCTCTTAACCAATACTAAAAATCTAATTTCTTTGTCTTTCAGTGTAACTGCAGCTGTGAACTCGATCGGAATGAAATCGAATCTGCTGTTGACTTCTGCCTCCAAGATCGAGCCCATGAAAGCGCTGGATTCGCGGTTTACCGAAAGGTCAAAGGCCACGCCTGGAGTCACTAGTGTACCCATCACTATAGGCATCACCCCACTTGACAGGTAGTAAATTCTGCATGATAACCGGTTTGTTCTTCTAAACTGGACTTAAAAGCGAACTGAAGTTATTCTGTGGTTCTGTGCAAAAAGGGCAAAAGACAGCAGCTCTGTGAAGGAGCCAAAAGTAAAAGACGAGACAAGCAGCGACAGTGAGGACAAGATCATGGTGAAATCACTATCTATGGCCAAGAGGAAGGGAGAGATGGAGGGAGCAGAGGTGGTAGAGAAGAGGAAGAAGGGACGGCCGAGGAAAGATGCCAAAATTATGCCTGTATCACAGCCCTTCCCACAGGTGACTCTTCTTCTTTTGAAAGATGGCTGATGGGGGCCTGTTCAGATCTTTTCTGAGACGGTGTTTCTGTGTCAGTGCATGCTGTAAGCATGTAAAATAAAACACTGCCCCTAAAAATATTCTGAAAGGATATAAATATTTAAATATATTTTGTATAAATAATATAGACACTACCATTCAAGCATCTCATGCATATCAAAACTGCATTTATTTAGAAAAACATTTAATAATTGTATAATTTTAATGGTTACAATTTTAAAAGTCACATGATCTTCAAGAAATCATTCTAATTTGCTGATTGAAGACCTATTGTGAGTTTGGTTAACAGTTTTTCTTTCATTTATTTAAAAAATAAATGTCTTTTATTGTCACTTCTAATCAGTTTAATGCATCCATGTTGAATAAAACTATATATATTTTTAAAAACGGAAAACATACTGTCCCCAAACTAGTGAACAGTAGCTTATAAATGTATATATTTACACACAACTTTTTAAAATAAAAGAAAAAAATCTACATTAGTCGACTATGACTTCTATACTACAATCCTAATCTCTTTCATTATCTTTCTTTCCATTAACTTTATGACCAAGGCACATAAGAGACCCTGAGGGTCCTTCATTACAAATTTGATTGACTTTTAATTGGTCTTATCTCTTGTAGACTCCAGTCCCAGTGGAGAAGGAGCCGTGTCGATTAACAACGCCAGTAGCGGTGTTAAAACTCCCTACCCCATCCATACAGAAATCATTCAGCACTCAGGTAACTCTCTACAGTCCTGTCTATGCAGTAAACGCTCTCAGAAGATCATAATGTACAATCAGGAAGCTGAAGTATTATGTCTGTAAAAGTTTTAAATGCAACACAAAAGCATTCCTGGAGGAAAAACCAGCCTGGTTAATGAACCAGGATCTTGCAATAAAAAATCACTCGTTGGGTTTTCAGGTGAGCACAGACGGCATCACGTATCTGGAGGTGGAGAACGAGGTCTCTGTGGTGTCTGGGGCTCGTCTCAGTCAGCTCAAATGGAGCAGAGAGGGGCGAGAATGGGACACGCTGCTGCCCAGCCGCATCATCATCGCAACCGGAAGCAGGTGAGCACACGACACACCGGTTTATGCCTGCTTTTAACATCTTGAGTAAAAGTAACCGACTTTGTTTTTTCCGTAGCGATGTTGTTGCTGTCTCTTGCGAAGACCGCACGCTCTCTGTCTTCACCACGTGTGGACGGAGGCTGATTCCATCCATCATGCTGCCCGCCCCCATCTCAGCACTTCATTGCTCGGGACACTTTGTCATGGTGCTGAGCGCATCAGCCATGCTGTCTGTCTGGTACTGACCCTCCCTCTCTGTTTCACAATAGAAAAGTCATATGCTGATTGAAGCTGAACGCATGGCTATATTTGGAACAGGATTTGTGCTTGAGATTATTGACGTGCGTTCTTAAAGATCTAGATCTGACATGATGTTAAATGGCTTGGATTGTCTTTTTCTGCAGGGATGTTCAGAAGCAGACGGCTTTGGTCAAAAATGAATCTCTGAATCCAATCTTATCAGGTGTGATTTGGTTTTCTTTCTTTACTGAATTTGAGATCTTCCTTTTTATATCATTGCTGACGTTAATTGACTCCTCCCTAAACTCCACCCCCTTTATTTCAGATGTGCGTGCAGTTTATAAAAAACATTTGTTAAGAATGTTCTGATTTCCTATTCATTAAAGAATCCGAGAAACAGAAAATGTTTTCAACACTGATAAGAATAAATGTTTTTTGAGCAGGAAATTAGCATATCGGAAGGATCACGTGAGCGATCACTGAAGAGTATTGAGTATTGAGTGCTGAAAATTTAGCTTTGCATCACGAGAAGAAATTTACATTTCCGAATAAATTTAAATAGAAAATATGTTTTAAATTGTTGTAGTGTTTCACAATAATACATTTTTTTTTACTGTGTTTTTGATCAAGTAAACACATCTTTAGTGAGAAGAAGAGACTTTTAAGGGGCATTTAAAAAAACTGACGGTACCGCACACATAACAACTGAATTGCACGGAAAGAGCAAAATGATGGGTGGCAATAATGTGACTAATGAACTATCATAAATCAGTTGAAACATAATAATACCTCATCTCTCTCACACCCCAGGCACAGATGCCACGGTAAGTCAGTCTTTTCTGACTCAGCAAGGAGTAGCTGTGGTCTCACTGTCGAATGGAAAAACGTACTGCTTTAACTCCTCGCTGGAGACCTGGTGAGCAATGCACAAACCATGTGTTCCGTTTTAACAACCAGAACCTGTCCAAACAACTTTCAGGGTCACTATGATTGTCTTTTCTCTTGTGATCTCTAATAGGAATTTGATCGCAGATAAGCAGGACTCTCTTGTACAGTGCGCAGACTTCCGCAATTGCATGTCCTCTCAGGATGCTCTGGGCTCCGTGGGGCCACTGGCCCTAACACAGGGCCGTAATCTCAGGTAACAGCCATTTTTGTACTTTGCCAATCACTAGAATGATCTTTGTTACTGATTTGATGGGAATAGGGAAGTCCAAACTAAAACTAATAATAATAATAATATAGTAGAACAGTGTTGTTGGATTTATGAATTTAGAGAGCTTGAACATTTAAAGGGATAGTCCGATCAAGTATTCTGTCTTTATTTACTCATTATCATGTTGTACCAAAGCTTTATGAACATCTCTCTTCTGCCGAGCATGAAATATATTTTGAATGATAACCAGACTGTAGGGGTGTGCTATATATGTATGTGTATATGTGTTTGTATATATGTATATGTATGTGCACTAGTATATTACATGAAGTCTAGACCAGTGGCAGAGTGTGTCTTTTCACTGCATGATTCAGTCTAATAAAATGCATTTAGAATAATCACAAAATGTAAAAATATGGGGACAAATAATGTGTACCACACAGAATACGAAGAACATAAAAAAAAAAAAATACTAGCACAATAACACACTCAGCAGAAGAACATCGAATTACCGTTATAGATAAAATCCAAGAAAATATTGAGAACAAACCCCTACAAGAATGTTGCTGGTAACCATTGGCTTCAACAGTATATATTTTTTTCCATAGTATTTTAGTAGCTTTCAGTTACCTTCAGAAGTATCATATTTTGTGTTGCATCAGTGTTTTTGCTTATATAGTTACCATTTATTAGGGGTAAACAGGCCTTAACCGTCTCTCTTTTGCCAGTGCGGGGCGGTTGGCATCTCGCTTGTCATCGACTCCTCATCACTTGCAGCAGGGAATAACTCTGGCCTTCCTGGAGAACCAGCTCTCCTCCGCCCTCATCCTCCTCTCAGCGAGCGAGTACAGGCACTGGCTTCTCATCTATGCACGTTTCCTCGTAAATGAGGGTGAGTGAGAAGGTTGTCAGCAGTCAAGAGGGTCTATAAATATATTCACCCTCAGGCCATCTAAGACAAAGATGAGTTTCTTTCTCAAAATGCCACTATTATGGGTTATGAAAGGTTCATATTTTGGTTTTGGGAATCCCAAATAACCGGTAGACTTGCATGCAAGGTAAAAAAAACAACCTTTTTTCTTATAAGATGTTAAATAATATGTAAAATTCAACGACTTCCAAAACGTTTTGTTCAATGATTCATTGTTTTCACTGATTGGTGGATTTCATTTAAAGCACTGTCTGTGAGATTTTAACCCAAAGAATTAATTTGCGCTTTCTTTCAGTCCAGTGCAAAACAAGTGGGTGGAAAATGTGCTAATGTTTCTATTTTGGACTTTTTAAAAAATAGCTCATTTGAATGATTCAGAGTCGACTCTTTCTTTTGAAAGACAATAACTTTATACTCGGCGCACTGTTTCCATTCACTTAGAGCTGTGTTACACACAGACACACCGCATGAAAGATCATTTTCAAAAATCCACAATAGGGGCACTATAATTTATAAAAGCTCTGCATATCTGTGCAGGTTATGAGCAGAGGTTAAGGGAACTATGTCAGGATTTACTCGGACCTGTTCACAAATCCAGCAGCAGCTCCTGGGAGCCCACAGTGCTGGTATGATTTCTTTCTTTTTACCGATTCATGTACTGAGTTAATGGCAGTGTTGTTGCATTTACCCGTTTTAAACCAAACACACCTTTCAAAATCATCTCCAAAGCTGGCTCTGTCTTCTATTTCAGGGACTGAGAAAGAGGGATCTGTTGACAGAGGTGCTGCCTGTGATTGTTCAGAACTTGCGGTTCCAGAGACTCTTCACAGAGTACCAGGATCAGCTCGAATTGCTGCGTTTGAAATAGCACTTCACCTTTTGACTTTTTGATGTTTCACCTCTGACCCCTTCCCGGCCTGTACATGTGCTAACGGTCTGCCGTAGCTTTACTGACAGCACTATCTTTAAAGCAGACATGGACACTAATAAAAATGGACAAAAATAACGCTTTTTTCTTAAAGAATTAATTTGTTAAATACCTTTATTAATTATGTTTGTAAACTTTGTGCCGGTGGTAGAAAAGAGAAAAGGATGGGCGAGCTCACATTTTGGGATAATTTTGATCAAGCACAAAGTTTGCATGTCAGTCATCTTAAAACCAGACATTTTTACGTCTAAACTCTAAAAGTTGCTGTAAGTGGTGTTCCAACTCTCCCTCCCACTTTTGTCTTTCTCTTTCAGTTCTTATTTGTACAGCCACTTGTCATTTATTTGTAAATGTTTGTAAAAGGCGATTTCTTTTTTTCTCCGTTTTCTATAAAATGAAGAAAATGGTAAACCTTCAATTAAAAAAAAGGAATAAACAATTTACCAATTCTAAAATCTGTTGCTCTTTTCTTTCTCGTACGTCTTATTTACTTCTGGTGATACAAGCTTAGTAACATCAGGGCATTTTTATTAGTTGTGTGAAGTGCTACCTCGTTTTGGGCAGGTGGTGGTAGTAGAGATCTGACTGTTCTGACAGGGTCCAAATTGCCACTTTAACAAGAAAAACAGTGTTTTGCAAGTAAGGAAAAGCATGCTTCAGTGTTTCTATGGACTGCAACATGCATGTTGGTAGAAATGTACCCTGAAACATGTACCCCCTGCAAGATCCTTTAATAGACAATTCAAAAGAAGTTTTTTTTTTAAATAACATTTTTTAACCGATAAGTCTTTTCTGTCAAGTTGGTGTATTTAATACGGTTCCTTAGTGAATGAACTATACTTCTACATCATTTATTAATATAGTAATAAAGTTAATGTTAATACATTAGTAAATGCTGAAAATATGAAATTTACAAGCTGTGTAACATTAATGCACTGAAAACTAGCATGAACAAACAATGAATCACTGTATTTTTTTAAACTGACAAATTAACAAAGATGACTAAATAGTGTAATAAATGTATTGTTCGTGTTAGTTAATACAGTAATGTTAAAAGACACCTTATTGTAAAGTGTTACCAATGCATCCTTGCTGACCTCAAACCTTTTGAACAGTAGTATACAAATCCTCTTGGTCAATGGTCACTGGATCTATTGCCCTACAGTTTGATCTCAGACCAACAACTATAGCCGAATATGTCCTTTTTATGTTGTTCATTAAGATTATGAAGATTGTTCTGACTAATATGCTGAATAATCTTTGTGAGGACATCAAATACTACAACCCCCACACAAGTGAAAAGCTTGTGACCTTCATAAATGCCACAATATCCACAGTACTCGCATACAGAATATTCACAGTAATACCAAAGCGTTCCATTCTCACGACGTACACTAATGTAAAGCTTCAAACACGAACAACTTGTTTTTCAAGTGGGAAGCGTTATAACCCCGCTGATGGCTTAGCAGTGCGCGGACGGTGGAAACATCTCTGTGTTTTAATACTAGAGGATAAACACCTGAGATCCGCACATTAACACTCACGCAAACTAATTTATAAAGAGACCTCTAGCATGGACAATATGCCTCTTATATAAGTCAGAAGCGTCTGTGTTCAGTGCTCAAAAGCATTCATTCCTAATTCACATTTCTCTGCTCACCATATCAGTCCAGAGGCCTTGCCTAAGGGCTTGAGAGTGTCAGCTCTCTGGGGCTCAAATGCTTTTTTTTGGCGCCGTAGTTCGGAGTGTTGCCATTTTTCTGAAAGAAACACAGCTGCAATCACTTCAATCTTGTTGATCTGAAGATTTATAGAAATGTTAGAAAATGCCATTTTAGTGTGTTGTACAACCTTTCTGTTGTTTACTTACAGACTCCAATGACAAAAGTTGTTTACACCAAGGGGTCAGTCTTTATTTTTTTCTTTTTCACTCTTCTTCTAAAGTTTTCTAAACTCTTAACACACCAGCACACCTAAAACACACAATGTGAAAGCATTTGTACATTGGACTGTAAATTGACATTGTTTTGGTTTTGTTTGAGCTTGTGTGTAAAAGAAGTTTAAGCATTTTAAATTGGTGTTAACTGAATGCATTTTGTATCAAAGCATCAATTCATGTGTGTTAATTGTATACCCTACAAAGACGGATGTTATGCTAACCGTTTTAAGAGTTTAATGTTTTGTAAAAACTGTCATAGCGATTGTAAAAAAAACAGTTTATAAAGAAAGTAGTATTATTATTTGGCAAGGATGAATGCATTTGATCAAAAGTGACAGTAAAGACATAATGCTACGAGATAATAAACAATTCTTAACTTTTTGTTCATGAAATAACCCTGAAAACCCCAAACATAAAACAACACTGTTTCCAACACTGATCCAAATCTTTCTTAACCACTGAATTAGCATATTAAAATCATTTCTGAAGGATTATGTGACACAGAACATTAAAGCAATGGCTGCTGAAAATTCAGATTTGCATATAGGAATAAATTATATTTTAAAATGTTTTAAAATAAAAAACAGCTGTTTTAAATTGTAATAATATTTCACAATACTACTCTAGTTACTATATTTTAGATCAAAAGAATGCAGCCTTAGTCCACATAAGAGACTTATATATTTAAGTTGAACTTTTTATTATAAAAAAAAAAAAAATCACATTTTTCATTCTGGAACAGCATTCCAATCAACCAATTACAATTGAGAATTGATAAATAGTTAATATCAGCTTTAGGCTTATGATCAGTGCTAGATGCTTCTACACCCTTTTGATTTTATGAATAAACTATGAGTAGGGTTAGGTTTAGGGGTAGGGATTGGCTTAAGGCTACATATTTGGAGAGTTGATGCAGGATCCATAAAAGATGTTGATTCAGGAACATGTCTTACTTGGGCAAAAATCGGCGACAATATATGCAAGACTGTATTGAAATGTCAATCAAAACAGCAGCTGATCAGAAAAAAAAACATGTTAGTTTGAGAATATGAAATCTAAAAACACAGCAATCCAGCTCTAAAATCCACAATCTTAACGGTATAGACTGAGAATATATATATATATATATATATATATATATATATACATATGGGTTAGTGTGTCTTTAGATTGAGGCAGACGGGACAGAAAACAGGACAGGAGAGAGAGACAGGAGGATGAGTGGAAGTGACACATGTGCTGCCTACATCTCACAAGGTCTGACTCTGAGCTTAACACAATTTAAAAGCCGTCCCCTCAAAAACCCACAGCCTGAAACCTCGCACACAGCACATTTCATGATTTACACACTCTCAAACTTTCACCTCTCAGACCAGTGTGAAGACTGATAGCTCACTGCTCCGGCTGACTCTGTATGAAGGAGACGGGGAGAGAAACATGCTGCTGGAGCCATTCATTCATTGTTTGTGCTTGGATACTTATTGTTTGTTTAAACTTTGGATTAATTGAATCTACCTTGATCGTGAAAGTGAGGCACGTGAATAAGTTAGAGACGTCACAGAAGGTATGGAGATATGGAGTATTGGTGGCATGATTTTTGACCACTTCATTAAGTTTGTTGTATAAAATGCCTTCCTTTGAAATGGATTTTGGGTAACACTTTATTTTAAAAGTCCCGAATAATGCATTAGTAAAGCATTAATTAATGGTTAATTTGTTCACAATTAATCATTAGTTGAGCAAAAACACACTATTAAGTAATGATTAACCTAACATTTTAAGGTCCCGAATTATGCATTAGTTAGTACTAGTCATTTCTGATTAATTATGCATCAGTTAAGCATGAACACACATCTAACTAATGATTACCTGAACGTATAATAAGGGTATATTAGCCGTTGTTTACAATTAATTAGTCATTTTAAAAACAAATATTTATCAAACTTCCTTTATTAGCACTAAATTAGTGGCAGTTTAGCCTCAGTCTATAAACTTGAATATTACTCAATAGGTGCCATAATTAATATGGATTTAAGTTTCACTTTAGAATAGGGGGTCAAATTCCGTTTATTAGCACTATATTAATTGTAGTTTAGCCTTAATTTTTTAGCTTTTCCTAATCTATAAACTTGAATATCACTCAATAGGCCTAAGTGTCATAATGTAGATTTAGAACAGGGGGTCAAATAGTCTTTATTACAATATTTTTGCTATAAATCTATAGTCTTTAAAATGACTAATGAATTGTAAATGATGGATAATATGCCCTTACTATATAAACAGATAATCATTAGTTATACACGTGTTCATGCTTAACTGATGCATAATTGTTAATAATAAATTACTAGTTTATTTGTGCTTAACTAATGCATAATTTGGGCCCTTAAAATGTTAAGTTTATCATTAATTACTAGTGTGTTTTTGCTCAACTAATGCTTAATTGTGAACAAATTATTCATTAATTAATGCTTAACTAATGCTTTATTCTGACCACCTATTTTGAAGTGTTACCGGATTTGTTCTGTATAAATTTTCAATCAATGTTTCATCAAATTTACACTTATCATTTGTTTATTAACATGCATATTACTAGAATATTAGCAATTTATTAGTGCCAATCAAGCACATATTATTGCCTTATTCTACATGACATTATTCTGCGTCCCAAATCTACCCAAAATCTAAACTTAACTACCTTACTAGCTATTAATAAGGAGTAAATTAAGAGTTTGAAGGAAAAGTCATAATTAACAAGTGATAACAAGTGTTACCTATTCTAAAATGTTACTACTAATCGGATTCATGTATTATTTGTTCATTGCTAATTTCTGATTACATCTTTAAAAGTTCACTGGAAAGTGATTTATTCACACTCATGTGGTTCCTGATGCTTAGCAGAATGTCCAAGAATGTCCTGTTCAGTAGAAGTGAATGGGGACTGGAGCTGCTGACCTCTAAAAATAATGATTAAAGTAGTTTGCATGACTCATGGCTATACTTTCCACATCTTATACTACAGCTTTGTCTTAACAAGCTGGCATTTGAAGTTTCATTAGCAGAGACTCAAACCTGGCACCACAAAGTGTTGTTCGTCTATGTGACTGTCTGCCGGATATGAGTTGACAATAGACCTAAGTAGACAGTAGTTCTCAAATAAGTTCATATTTTTGAAAAAAACAAATGGTCACTCATCCATTACCATGACAAGAACACTCAAAACTTTGAAAGGCTTATGAATGGACATGTGACATTTAGGCCATGCTGTCCATCTGTCAGAGAGGAAACCTCGCGGGAGATCTCACTACAGAGAGGCTGTCGAGGCCCGAGTCTTTTACCATCTCAACCTGTCGACAGATTTGATGGATATGACAGCAGCGCACTGTACTGAAGCTGAACAGGGTTTCGCTTAAATCTATTTGAGCACTCACAGGAAAAAGAGTTTTTAAGGTTATGAATTCCACTCTCATTCTTCATCATTTAGACTGCAACTACAAAACTAGTTTATCTTGACGTGAGGAACAGAAAACAGAAAAAAAAAAAAATTTAAACAAAGGACCTGGAAACAGTAATAATGGCAGCAGCATCTCAGTTGCTTTACAGTTTAGCATAGTTTCACATGAATAGTGTTTATATTTTATCCTGGAATAAAGTTATTTCGTGCTGCTCAATCGACAGCAACATGGTAAAAGAAGTCGTATTTTCCAGTTCAAATCTAATACGATAGACATAAAGGTATGCAAGCAATGTAGCCGACAGGACAAGCTGTTACTGTAAGTCTGATTGACTGACAAACCTTTAAGTGGAACTATTTAAATTAGTCTGAAGAATCCTTCAAATAAACTCAATACTGCTACTGAATCCTACCTGGTCTCATGACATAAATGTACCTGCTGGAATTTTTAGCGAGACACAAAATATGTACCATCAAGTACATATCACTGCAGTTTCAAAAAGAAAAGAACACTAGAGGCAGACAAAACCCAGACATTTTCAGCAAAACTGTGTAAAAGGAAATTGAAATGACATGGTTGTATCAACAAAAGCTATTTTATAGCAATATTATTTGTTAACACTATCGGATAGGTTTACGGTTGGATTTGGTGTAGGGCATATTTCCAACATGATAGAGCATTCACTTTTAACAGTCTACGGATATTTCAATTCTTAACTGCAACAATACATACCTATATCAATGTAATAAAATGTGCCAGGGTTCACATACCGAACCTGTGTTTTTGAAATAGAGAATTTTATGAGTTTTTTTTGTTGTTTTTTTTGTTTTTGTTTTTAATGAGACCAGCTTGGAATCAACATTGTTCTTGTTATTGTTCAGTGATGAAACATTTGAATGAAATACATTAAAGATATCCAATGCATGTAAAGTATTTGGGCATATAATCTGAATTGAACAAAGTAATACAATTTACTACTTAAATTAATACAAATTTAAATAATAAAATAAAGAAAACCTGATTAGAAATGAATAAAAAAGTTATGAAAATGGAAGCTAAATAAATATATATGTTTAAGTATTATATTATAAAAAACAACAACCTACAAAAGCACATATGATTACCAAAACTTTATTATATTTTAAGCTATTAATATTATTAAATATTCTATAATATAAAACATAATTTCGTTGCCTTGTATTTGTACATGTGTAATGACAATAAATTTGAATCCTATCCAATGATATAACAAAAAAAACTTGCTACGTGTGATTCATTAATCTAATCATGACTTGTTACAACACTTACATATTGTTGCTTAATTTAACAATTTCTATCAATATTGTCAACTTGATAGTATTTGAACTAAGATGGATGATGACATCACTTAATCAATGATAAACTAGAAAGTGTTTACTACAGTATATGGTCCTTTTGTTCGACACAAATGTTCCCTCTTTAATACACTGTAAAGCTGCTTTAACCATCTGTATTGTAAATAAAGGTGACTTGACCCTTTGGTTGTTCTGATTGCTTCTAATGTCCACATTTGCAAGTCACTTTGGATGCAAGCTAATCTGCTAAATGATTAAATGTGAATGCATAATATGGTAGCATCGCAGCACTACCCAAAATGCAGTGTAGAGCAGCGTCAGGTCAGCTTCTCCTCTCTCTTCAGAAGCAGTGGACAGCAGGGCCACATGATGGCAGTCCATCTACACCTCTCACTCGGCCTCTTATTACGGCCTCTTTTTTTCTGTCCCTCGAGAGAGCTGTGGGAGAGGGACAATGCCATTGCTTTCAAGGTTGAAGCTAGGAGAGAAGCAACCTCAGTGTGTCAGGACTGGTTTTAATACAATATAAATCCTGGTGTTGAATAGGCTTAGAGTAAAATATATTAACGGCGTCCCTCAGACTGGCACAAACAATGACACTGAGGCCCCTGGCCCCCGCTGTCCTCCTTGACTTACTGATGAGAGCAGCAACTTCCTAGAGGGAGGAGGACTACAAACTTTAATACTTCACACATTCATTTTTAGCTTAACTATCACAACACAATTGTAAAAGTTCTGAAAAGCCTAAAACTATAGCAATATCTACATGCACACCTGTGTGATAGTGTGTCAGTTCAATTCTCTAACACTGCTTGGCAAATATAGTTAAACTATTAAGCTAAATATATATTATTACTATTATAGGTTACACTTCATCCGGTCATCCGGTGCCACATGCACTTTTACAAGCTGTTTGGACTGAAATGTGTGTTGGGAGTGTGTGTACACAACCACCCTACAATGATAAAGATCCACCAGTAGTTTTCTTTTCATTTAATAAAAATAAGTTGCCCCTTCTGAAATCAAGCCATTCTCAAATGCATGTCGGTGTGAGAGGCCACTCCCACAATAGATGATTGACAGCAGCGTGTCACACAGACTGAACTGGTGTCTTACCTCAGACCCGCCCTGAGTGAGCCGTCATCAGCTCGAGATAATTAGTGACTTTGTAAGAACGTTTTTATTATTACTATTATTCTCGCATATTTATTTTTTAATTGTCTCTTTTTAGTGTCTGTTACATCAGTTATTTGAGCAAAACCCTAATCTGTATAAATATATACTTACAGTCAGTGATAAAAAACAAAACAAAAAAAAAAACTTTTAACTTTAACTTTTTCATGGCATGTCTGGGTGAATTACACCATTCTGACATGCTAGCTGTGATATAATTCAGAACAGACCACCATCTAATTTAGGCATCAAGGTGTGACTGTACCAATTGCTATGTGTTTAAATCATTTACTTGAAACAGATAAGCAGCAAACATCTCCCTTAACGCTCTCCAGGAGGAATTTCTTTCCAACACAAAATTATAATAATATATCACTTTGCCACAGTAGTGCAACAATTTGATATTTTTACTCTTTCACTTATTGAAAATTATAATTAATGTCCAGAAAAACAGGTTGCCAAAAGACCAGCATTTAACTGTTGCTTTGATGGAGACAAACTGTTGTTTCAAGCTGTTCTGTTCCTTGAGACTTCTGTTCAGTTAGAACATGACTTGCTCTCTAAGCACTTCAAAAAAAAAAAAAAAAACACCAAAAAAAAAAACCAATTACTCACACTCAGGCCATCCAAAATTGCTTGTTTTTGTCATCTGAATAGATTTGGAGAACTTTAGGGTTACTTCACTTGGTTTCTCTACACTGCATGGGTGCTGTCAGAATGAGAGTCCAAATAACAGCTGATAAAAACATCACAATGATCCACACCACTCCATTAACATCTAGTGTAGTAAAGCACAGATCAGCAAACTGATGCTTAGGAAACTTTGATAAGTTTTTTGTCAGGAGCACATCTTTACAGACTCCCGCTGGTGTCCCGTTGGGTAGAAGCACTTGACTTTTTGCTGAGCTCTGCCGACACTAATCTGACTGTATTTATCTCTTATCTGGACATTAAGTCTGTGCGGGCAGCAATCTAACACTTCAGTTTCAAACAGCTGATAAGATCTTGGATCTGAGAGACAAGACAGGGGGAAGGTGGGCGGATGCGGCTCTCGAGTCAACTCTATATAAATACACGAGAGCGGGGAAGTCTGCTGAGCACCTGTTTGGCTGCTTGCAGCTTTCTGAGACGGTTTCCTGCAGATCCAGCAGAAAAGGACCGAAGCTTGTATTTTGAGAATACTGACATGGTGACACTGGCACAAAACAAAACAAGAAGCAGTCAATCAAACGATTGTTGGACAATTAATCAAAAACACAGTCATCTGGCTGTTAGAAGAGCCAGACTGCTCACATGCAAACATACAAACACAAACGGAGTTCACCAGACAAATCAATCAACGCTGGGGTTTTGAGGTTTAATTTTTTTTTTTAAATATATAGCCTTAGAATACACAACCCACATATGAGAGCACAAACCACACTGTCAGATGCAACAAATGCTCCATCTGGTGTCTACAAGCTTAAGAAAGAAAACTGGCATGACTGCAAAGTCATAAATTCAGAAAAAAAAAAAAAACACAATAATCTTTATAAAATCAAATGAGCTGAGTAAATCTTACTTACCTGTTATATAAATAGAACCAAAAAAAATATGATATGAGAGTAGCCAACTTGTATAACGTTCCATAGTTGTTAATTAATAATTTCTTCTTTTAACTAGTTGCACGATAGCAAATTAGCAACAAAAATAATTGTATTTATTATAAATGTTTGATTTTTTACTTTATTATTAATTTATTATAAATGCAATTATTAGATTAGAATTATTTTTGTTACAAATTTATTTATTATAAATGAGTGCTGTCAGACAATTAATCAATCGCATCCAAGAGTTTTAGTTTACATATTGTGTAACGAAGGAGTCGGAGGCGTGCGGATCCATTTGCAGCATTTATTAAATACTCGTAGTCAGACAGGCAGTGGTCATAAACTGCAAACAGGAACAGAGACGGCAGAACAGAGATGTGAACAAAACCGGGCAGAAGCTGGGGCAGGCAGCTAGGAATCAGAGTTCCAAATAATCCGGGTCACAAAGGCAGGCGGCAGAGATTCAGGGTCCAAGGTCAAACACAGACAACACAATGGCACCAGGGAAATGCTCAGAAATGCTAGCCGGGGCAGGACAAGACTTGGCACTGAATGCAGGTCTGAGAGCTGTATTTAAAGGGGACAGCTGATGGGAAACGCCTGTGCCGGTAATCAGCTCCAGGTACCGGGTGTTATGGGATTGTGGTCCTGTTTAGGCTGGAGTGCCCTCTGGTGGAGCTTGAGGGAACTCCAGCTGAATATCGTGACAGTTTATAGATAAACAAACACACAGCATTTATTTTTAAAGTATTTGCATGTATTGACGTCTATATTCATATATAAATATAAAAAATAATATATATATATTTAACAAGTCAGTCTTCTCAGATTTACGCACATAGTTGCAACGATTGCAGTTATCAATTCTGTTTTTTGGAAGGACTGAGCTAAAAAACATTAGCTCCATCAACATTTTCTAAGCACTTTCTTTCACTGTCTATTTGTCATGTCTTGTACCCTGTATCATACAGCGCCAAGTAATCTTGACAGTTGCACTTCTATAATATTCTTTAGAAAGGAGAATGATGTTCCCGTTTCACCCACATCATGAGTCATGCATTCTGTTCTAGTCACTTTTTTGGCTGCCGATATGCACTCATACCACAAACCAGTTAAACCACCATTTTTAAACCGCTTTCTAACTAATCAGACATGCATTACCCCCACACTCCTTCTTTTCTCTCCCTGATTCCCATCATGCACAATTCCCTCCTCTCCTGCTATTTGCATTCTGGAATGTTGAGAAATCATTCACACACTCACATGGACAGAATCATAATTAAATCCATCAGTCTCTGCTCTGCTGAATGTTAAGTTAGTGTCAAGACTGAGCTACAGACAAACAAACAGTCTGCTTCTTGTGCTCGTGAACATTCTATTTGTTTAGTTTGATAAAGAAAGACTTTGAGCTGGAAAACAAAAACATGGCTGTAAAAAGCAAGTCAAAAATTTCACAGATAACCACAACAAACCAAACAGTGTTTATATGCACCATTTTAATTTAGTTACGCTAGATCATCTACAGGAGACAGCTCAAAACTCATCTATTCCATGAGCACTTAACTGCATCCTACTAAAAAACAAACAATAAAATCGTCAAAATACAAAACAATTTCCATTTCACTTAACCTCATTCTCCCTTGTGCTAAATGAACAATACTGAAACTTTGTATCAACGTTTATTAATAATATGATCTTTTAGCAATAGTATTATTATTCATACATACATATATATATATATATATTTAAGTAATTTATAAGTAATTTATAAGTTTAGTTGTGTGCATAATCATGCATCCCTGTTATTTTAGTTTTCTAAAGTTGTGCAGGTTATAGTTTACATTAAAGATAGAAAAAAAAAAGAAATTAATCATCTTGGTGTCATTTTTCACATCACACAAATCAGCCATTTTATATAATGTTTAAATGTATACACACACATAAAATATTATAAATATTACTAATATATAAGTTACGAACATATATTTAAATTTAACTTTTATTTCTTTTTAACGTTTCTATTAAAATATTTTAAACACTTACATGTAAATGCATTTATATATTTACGTCCTTATATTTAATATTACATCTCAATATAGTTATAATATATAAATAATATATAATGTTTTAATTAAATATACACATGCATGTGTAATATATTATGTGAAGAAAAACTTTTAATCGTTTGACAGCACTAATATATGATATTGACCGGCTGACTACCAATACACTTGTCCCAACCTGCTCAGTGAAAAAGAGTGAGACAAAGCAACTGAGGAAGAACGAAGAGCAGAAAGCAAGGAAGAAGGGAGAATTGTCACAGAGCATGTGTCAGAGAGTATTCAAATGCAATCATTGTAAATTATACCTTCTGCTGGGTTGTTGCAGATTTCTGATGAACACTCAGATTCTGCAGCCCACAACAAACAAACAGACCCAAACGCACACACCAGCAATCAAAGTGTGAGGGAAATGTCACGTTGTAGACCCTGTTCATTCTGCACTGTCCTGTCTGTAAAAACACTGGCTGCAGGGTCGTAATCTGACAGCAGTCAGACTGAATCAGTGCTATTATACATCACATATAGATGGCCAGATGAACCACACTAAAGCTCTCTAGATTTTTAAAACAGCTGTGTTTGATAACATATTTATGTACAGACGTGATCACAGAAACACCTTCAGAGGACTGATGTGATGGAGTAGAGTTTAACACTGCGGTCTCACTTAACTCTTTATTGTTTGAGCAATAAGATACAAGAGGCCAAGCTAAACTATGAATAACATCACAGCGAAAGAGTGTTGTTTGCCCCTCTCATTCATCACTTTGTAAATAATAATTAGTTAATGTTAACATTGACACCTACTCCAACCCTAAACCTACTCCTTACAAAATGCAAAAATAGGAATTTTTGTAGTTTTTGGAAAAATTAGGATACATTGATGTGTGCATGTCCAGTAGTTTTTAGAGCATCCCTTCAAGCATTAACCCTAACATATGCACTGAACAGCGTTGTCATTGGAAAGCAATGTTTATGAAGATAGAATAGTGGTCAAAAGCCACTGGTGCTGTGCAGTGATATGACGATATATCAGCTGTTATTAAACCATTTTTGCAATCAATATTCCAACAACTACTTTCACTTCTCTTTCTCTGAGGTAGAGAGATGAGGTGACCCAAGTCAGTCAGCAGACGTGCTGAATAATCAGGCTGTTAGCTTGCTAATACAAGCGCGGGGTTTTCTTCTCTGTACGGCCCCCAACGACTCCTCTCTCATTACACAATCCCCACAGGAGATCTTCAGCCTTCACTTGCACACCTTGCACTCAAAACGTCCTGTCTTTGCCACTTTAACCCTTGATCTGAGACCAGTGCTTGGAAATGACTCTACAGTGGGTCCTGGGGGGATATTTCAGTCTGATGATCTGAAACCAGGCTCCTTTCCCACACCACTTAATGCCCTCGAGGAACGGTTTCCATATGTTAATTATGATCTGTATTTAATACAGTACATTTTAATAATTCGTTCATATGCTTAACAAATCATGAGAACAAAATATGCACTAGAGTGCACAAAACTCTATTGTTAATAGAAAAGTATTAATAGTTCAGAGGCACAGTACTTTTATGACTTTTAGGTATTTTTTAGCAGCTACTATTGACAGTCTGAACACTTTCTGCATCAGCAATATTAAAATTTATTTATTTTAGATGATGAATCTGTATACCAGAATAGCTCAGGCCATATGTCCTAATTAAATGGCCACAGTTGAGCAAGTGTGGCACAAGCAGGTTTGGCCAACAGATGAGGGTAAGAGCATATGTTAGCGATGGAACAGGATCATTTATCTCATCCTGATGAGCTGTTAAGCTCAGTGTCTGCTTTGTATAAATAATTAGTGGCTTGTTTCAAATCCATTGCCACATCATGAATAATGCATGAGTGGGGTGGGGAAGGGCGGTGCTAGTATAGAAGATCAATTGATTGACAACGGGAGACAGCGTGGCCAATGTGACCTCTCGGTCTGCGGTATCATTTATCTCTCGCTCTCTGACCATGCTCCTTATCAAGAGCGGCCAAACCTGCTAACTCTTAAACCTGAGGCAGCACTGGATGCTGCAAGCGTAAAAATCTGTTTCCCCATTTAAGTCGCGAATCATTTCACAGTCAAACCATGAATCAAAGTTGAGGGCATTGACTCTTTTTGAGCCATTACAGCAGTGCATATGCAGAATTATAACTACAGCTGCCAATTACACTGAAATGTCACCATTTACACAAGCTCACTTGGTATCAAACATGTCTTCCTTTTTGACAAAGACATGTTGATGTGTTTATATGAACATAAAAAACAAATGCATGGATATCAAGCTCCAAAAATGACACCATGAAAAGTACCAGGGCTGTGAAAAATATCTGAATAATTGGTTAATTTTCAGGATTTGAAGGAGTTGGAATTTAAATTTGAATTGGTCACACTCCACAGGAAGATGAATTGGAATGCCAGGAAGTGGAATTTACTGAAGGTAAATGAACTGTTTACACCCTGGTCCACTATATATGTGTATATATATATATATAAAAACACACACACAAAACAAAAGTATGTTTTTACATAATAGATGTGCTGTGTGTATTTACATGAACAGAAATTAATTTTAAATATGTACAGAAATACACACACATGCGTGTACATACTTAATAAACACACACACACACACATCCTGCAGTTTGCTGTTGCCGCCATTTTCTGGAGATGCTGTGTTTTGTTGTGAAACTTTGTTTGTGCTAGAAATCAGATTTAAGTTGCATTTATAACTCAACAGTTCAACCCAAATATTCAGATATATTCAGCGTATTATATGGTGAAATGATTCCTGAAGCTGTCAGAGCAGCTTATGCTGGCTGTGCACAGAAAGTGAGGCAATTCTACCTCTGCAAGAACAGTCTGGTGCTTCTGACTCACAACCTTAAAGTAAGTTAATCTGCTACTAAAATCTGCTACTAAAACACCAAGTCATCATTATCAGTAATTAAGTCCATACTGAATGCAACAAATGTCTTGTTTCAACTTGCTTTTATTGGTTTTGTGTCATAGCATCACGTTATAGTAAGGCGCGTAACATTTCCATCACACAAGGTATGTGGCCAATCACACCGCACAGGATAGCTGGCCAATCAGAACACATCTTGCTTCTGAGAACGATAAGCTTTGTAAAAATGGACACCTTTCAGAGAGGCAGGGCGTTTTTTTTTCTTTAAGCCAGATAAACATATTGCATTACTCCAAATAAATATGACCCCTTTCACTTAAATTGTTTTTATTTATATTAAAAGGCACTCTCAATTCACATGCCATACACCTATAAAAATAACAAAAGTAGCCCAAAACATGTAACAGACTGTAACACTTTATCCATTCCCCAAACTCAACAAAAGCCCTCAAAGACAACAAGAGTGGCAAACAATGGCCCGAACAAATAGAGGCTTTGACTGGAGTTGAACATGTGAACAGAATCAACACGGCACTCTCCAGTTCACGCTATCCGTCAAACCATGTGTTTACTCCACAGCTTCCAAAGCCAAGTCTTTAATCTTATTCCCAGATAAACCATTTCAACGTCACTCCTGTAAAACTTTAGTTTGAACTTCTTGGTAACTTCTCACTTAATATGCCCTCAAGTCTTGAGCTCTCGAGACACGCTGGATTTAGCATGTGCCATTTTTTCTGTATTTGTTTATCACTTGTTTGTTATATCTCTGCTTGAATGGATATCTGTAAGTATCCCGAGGGATGGGGAGACCAGGTGTGGGGAAAAGTCTCTCTCTTGTTTTTGACCTCCTTTATCCATCTCTGTCATTCTTTTCCTTCACTTGGCTTGAGCGTTGTTCATGCTCTGCGGAGTAGCTGTAACCTCTGGTGAAACACAAGCGACGGGAGGTAAATCATTCCGACTGCATCTGGGCTCAAACTCACCCTGCAGTATTTCAGCACGGGTCTGACCTGAAGACTAATAGCAATGCTTTAAAACCATACAGCTACAGAGCACTTTCCGATTACCTTTGCTGATTGCTCCAGCGCTTTACTTCCTGAGCCATGTAACTTCACTGATTTCTCTTTGGATGAATGGAGGCTGTTGTTTACCAGTGTAGACGTATGCTGTAAGTCAAAATTTCAATCAAAACCAAGTTAGCGCCCCGTAATCGAACTATAGTAAGGGAATACATTTCTTCAAAGATTATATTTCAGCGGCTTGCATGGTTCTTCTGTATTTGAATGCTAATATGACATATTGAATCTGTTTCTGAGAATTCTATGGAAAAATTGGTGGCCGGCTGTTGATAGCCATCAACTTGTGTGTCACCACAATAATATTGTATCATTATTCAAATGTCTTTATCTCATGGCAGAAAAATCTGAACCCTTTCAGTGTAACAGAACGAGGCTAGGATATTCTTTCATGGATCGGCACATGGTGATGGCAACGGCGTATCAGGATCAAAATTGCGCTCAGTTGAAAGATGTATGTAACTCTTATGAGGTGATTTGTGACTTCCATCAACAAAGTGACCTGCAATCATTCATTCACACATTGGAGCTGTTCTGGTTCACGATGCAACATGGTTGAGAAGAGGTTAAACGTATATGCTAATAACAATGTGGCACCAACCAATGGAAGCAATTGGACTCCTAATGCACTTGGATTCACCTCTATTTAAAACTGAATGCTAATTAGTACTGAAATGGCTCTTTGTTTTAGAGATGGCCAATAATTTTTTATTCCCGTATATTTTTATTCCTTTTAAATTTGCCACCTCAAAACCAACTCAAACTGCCAACTCGCTCTCAACCTGTTATCCTTCACATTTTAACTTTGATAGGTTAAGTTTTATTCATATCATTCCAACTGTAGCTGATTTCCTACAAATGATGTCATGTTCTGTTTGTTATAGAAGCTGAAAAGAACTTGCAAGAGTGACTTCTGTTCATTTGATACTGACTTCAATAAAAATAGATGTACCGAACTGAAATGGCTTGCTGTCAGTTTCAATAATACAAGCCTAATAGGGCATATGAAGCATTATAAGACCAATCAGATAAAGGGGGGAAACCTAATATAAATAAAACATCCAAAAACTAATAATATTTCAATATTATTTAATAGGTTCTCCCTCAAGGCTCTATTTACTGTAGCACTTCCAAAACTGTTTTTTATGGAACCATATAAAATGTTTCCTGCTATTGTTGCAAGCTGAAGAATATGGAAGGCTTTTCTACCAATGAATACAAAATTGCAAGTTTACATCTCACATTTCTGACTTTTTCCCTCAGAATTATCTAAACTTGCAGTTGCAAGTTCTAAAACGTCTCGGTTACGTATTGTAACCCTCGTTCCCTGAAGAAGGGAACGGAGACGTCACGTCGGTGACCGACGAATA
>JAUMHG010000038.1:1354057-1368821 GCA_032359395.1 Enteromius anoplus
GTCCATGTACTGAACTGTTATTATTCAACCATGCCAAGGTCAATTCAGTTTTCCATTCTATGGCACCTTTAAATGAAGTGTGCTGAATTGGAAAGAGCTGATTTAGTAAAGATAGATGTTGTATAGACTTAGTAAACTATGCCGGATTGCTGAATCCGGATTGCAAACTGGAATACCAATTTTTGGGTAAAGCGCCATTAATTACCCACGCCTGTTCTTTTCAAAGTGCAAAAGAGATGAAAGGGAAACTAGAGAGTGTACCATGTAAAGCGGCCAGTGTTGAACATACAGTATCGTGTGCCAACAACTGCAACTAAGACGTCTTTCTACTGAGTATTTCTAAAAAAGAGGTTCTGATCTCTGAGGTCCATGACAGTTGACACGTCCACTTAAAAATAGGCTTCAAGAGGAAGGAAATAAA
The DNA here is from genome assembly GCA_032359395.1 of Enteromius anoplus. Taxonomy (NCBI): domain Eukaryota; kingdom Metazoa; phylum Chordata; class Actinopteri; order Cypriniformes; family Cyprinidae; genus Enteromius; species Enteromius anoplus. The sequence continues at coordinate 1,354,479 of JAUMHG010000038.1, forward strand.
AAATGGCAACAGCAACAAAAACCAAAACAAAAAAACCCAGAAAACGGAAACCGGAGCAAGCCCAGCCTCAATCACCAACCACAAAGCAGAGTAATGAGTTGACTTTCCCAAACCTCTGGATGTCTGAAGGCAGGAGGCCCAACCACAGCACAGTGGGGACAGTCAGACTGTGGGCCTCGAAGGCCATTGCCTGAGGACAAATGACAATTAGAGTTCGTAAAGCCGAACAGACTTCATTTAATGAGCTCACATGATTTACTAAAGCGGTGAAGTATTGAAAAATTCTAAACTAAGTAAAGCTAATCAAAATTTACTCGTACACCTTCAACACTGATCACATTGCTATAGTTTATAAATTGCTAATAAAGTATGACTGCGTCAGAGTTCATCTTGATAATGTCAGATACATTTGATAGAAAGGTGTGTAATGGATTACGATCAACCGAAAATGATTCAGCTGTTAAATTTAAATACACAATTTACGTCAACCTATTACCAAGCAATGCTTAATGTTGTTCAGTCTGTGGGGTAAAGAGGTTGCATTAGCAGTTAAAGAAAAAAAAAAAAACTTTGGCCAAGTCAAAGTGACAATATGTTTTGATCCCAGATTTTGGGTATGTCACAGTTCACTTTATTTTGCTGTACTCATGTATAAGTAAGGGATAATGTAAGGGATAATGTACAGGCGGTACCGCTTCGCGTCGGGTCCTGATCACACTGTCGGGGCTTATTTCTGCGATAACTACCGGCTTCCTGTATTTTATTGGCATATTTGTTTTAAATTAACATTTTCATCCTTCCGCAAAACGATACAGTACCACGTGACTAACATTCAACCGTAAGACAATTTATAACATCTACATATGAATATATAACAACAGATGTATTTTAGTTATTTATTGCACCTTATGTTGTCCAGTGTTTGTCACAAGATGGCGCCAAACGGTAATCTTTGTTGGCGCGGAGGGATTTTAAACACAAGTAGTGCCGGCTATGCGTTATTACTTTGGAGCGGTTATTATTCGAAAAGAACAAACCTGCAAAAATGTCTCAACTGACCAATCAGAATCAGGCATTCCAGAGAGCCGTGTAATAAATATATATATATATTAGTATTAGTATTGTATTATTTTAGTATAATTATACATTTATATATTAATTTTCTTATAAAAATATATAAAAATAATATATAAATGTATATTGCGTATTTACAAAATATTTACTGTATGTGTGAGTGGTAATATATTACATAATAAATATACACAGTACACATACATATAGATTGTAAAACAAAACTTAATACTGATATAAATATGTATATGTACTGTATATGTATATGTATATATATAGGACTAAAAAGAACAAAAAATATAAAATTACTGATACGATACTAAAATAACACTAAATACTATTCATATTTATGCATTTTTTTGAATATATATTGTATGTATAAATATCAGTTTAAATGTAATTAACTGCAATAATAGTACGATTTTTAAGAGGTGAATTAGCCTTCTAAGTTGACAACAAGCAAGTCTTTTATCAAGTGTGCAGCTGTGAGTAAATGTCACTTTTTTATCTACGAAGGGAAATAATTACATTTTATAGATGAAAACATGGCACATTATTAGATTCAGTCACAACCATGACCGCAAGAAATATTGGTAGTGACTACCTGAGGTGAATCCAAGAGCATGTCCTGCCTCACCGAATCAGTCACCTGTGACCCGGCGGGACACATTAAGCTTTTCCTCTGCTGCCTCATTCTCATTCTTTGCTTTCTGTTAAACAGCTGCATTGTGGAAACAAGAAGGTATTAGGTGAGAGATTATCTGTTTTGGTGCCAAAGGAATGATTCTATAAAAAAGACCCAATCAATGAGTATTTAGTTCTGTTTTGGTGATAGATGTGTGTTTGCTTTGCATCAAAATGTGTGTGTGTGTGTGTGTGTGTGTGTGTCATAATATAACCTAGCATAAAAGGTCGTAGAAGAGAATGAGCAAAGATGAGGAGGAGATTAGGGTGAAATCGGACACGGTTCACTGGTGTGCATCTGTGTTTGCTGCTTTCCACTGGTGTATGACTGTTTGAACATGGCTCTCTCCAATAATCCTGTGATTAAATGTTAGGTGCCTGCAAAAATAAATTCAGTCAAAGCCAAACATTAGAATTCCTCTCAGAAAAATACAGCGTAAAACAAACTTGTGTCTACAAAACAGGACACCTGTAAAAATAAAACTCATTTTGAGAAGTCTGGATTGAATTGGGCCACAAGAGGGAGCAAGAAAGCCACAGAATGCACAGGAGGGAAATAAAAAATGTAAAAGAAATGTACTCACAGCTGTTCACCGCACGGCTTTCAACAGGAAAGTTTGTGCACATAAATGCGTCCACAAGTTTACCCAGTCAGAGGCTTTTAAAAGTGCTTTCTGTCACTTTTATACGTTCTGCTCAAACAAACTCTGTTCAATCAATCAAAAAGCTGAAAGAGAGACCACAAAAAAATAAATAAATGCAAAAAGCTGCATTGTAACAATTATGAAGAATTTGTGCATATACAGATTGATTTAAATGTATCTACTGGTAAATTGTGTTTGTTACAATATATCTACCTTTAATACGTGTGTAAACAGTACTGTATACAGACACTGAATAGGACTGCAAACTCATGCACAACTACAGATAGATGCCCATGTACACAAGCGTCAATGTTCAAGGCAGTCAAGATGATTGCATAACATTCGGATACTGACTTTATTGCTAATACATTTCTTTAACGGAATAGTTCACCCCAAAATGAAAATGTGCTAACAATTTACTTACCCATAGGCCTTGCAGGATGTAGATGAGTTTGTTTCTTCATTGGAACAGATGTACGCAGTCAGTCTTTGCTTCTGACTAAAATACCACACTGTTGCCTTCTGCAGTGAAGAAATCATCTTCATCAAGGGAAGAGTATGCACAGATCATTGTTAGCAGTTCTCAACAAAGACATGTGAGAGGACTTTTTGTTTTTTTACTGGAGGATGCATTATTTCATATTTTGTCCAGAAGTGATACATTTTACAAATGAAGCCCAAACTCTGGAGATCATATTGCATGTGGTCAGTGTAAGGCATGCTGCATTCTGTCGGAAAGAGCTAGACAAGAAGAGCCGTGGGTAAGCTTGAATGGCTGATGTGAGCTGTGGGTGTCATCTGTGGATCAGTTCTCTGGCACAAATACCAAAACTCAGTTCAGATTCTCTCTCCCAGCTTGATTTCATAGAGGAAGAGAAAGAGGCTCCCAGAATTGGATCGGAAAAATGAGCTACTTTAGCAGTCATCTCGTCTTGGGTTTCGGTAATTGTGTGGGAAAATCTTCTGGAAAGTGAATTGGGCATCTGCCTTGTTCTGATTTAGTCTCCGAATTGTGCTGTTGGGTTTACGAATCTGCTGGTGGACCATCAAGTTAAATATGGAGACAGACTCTTCGGTGGTTTGTTAATATCCATGATACTAAAATGATGCTTTTCATCATGTGATTTCACAAGCAAGATTATACCGAATGCAGTCATAAAGGCTTTGGATCTATTAACCCCCTGCTGGTGTCGTCGCACTGCTAGAAACAGGCTAAACGCTTCCCATTACACGTTCTAACTGAGTGTTTGATACTAATCGTTTGTTTAAGGAGCATTCGAGAATGTGCTTGATGAATGCTTGTCATAAAAGTGACACTTAGTTTACGACTAGCATTAACAATCTCAAGTCCGACCACAAGAGTCAACACTAAATACAGGTCATCCAGGACTTTTCTCAATATGAGGGTTATTATTGTTAACTAAAACTATAAAAAAAAAATAGTTAGTTGAAATAGAATGATTAAATAAGAACTTATTTTGATTAGTTTAGAAATTAAAATAATACAAAAAACTAACTGAACTAAAACAAAAACAAACTAATTCTAAAATATCATATTTAAAGTAAAAAAAAAAAACTATGACAAAAGCACATAACATCTTAAAAAAAATCTATTGAAATGATATTAAAAATGCCAATTCTAATTATTAGTGCTGTCGAATGATTGTGATTAATCACATCCAAAAAAAGTTTTATGTATTTAAATACATACAAATATTTTTTTAAAATATTTACATGCATATATTTATGTTGTTATATTATATAACAACAATATTATATGTATATAACAAAAACTTTTATTTTGGATGCAATTAATCGTTTGAAAGCACTGCAAATTACGCATTAGAGCTAGTATATAAAAATATAAGCCGCATATAAATAACACATATAAAAATACACTGAAAATGCATGTGCATAATAAAACTAAACTAAAGTGGGCAAATATTTTTAGGGTTCATTTACATTTAAACATTCTGGCAAATAGTTTTGTCTGAAGTCAAGTCACAAATATTTATAGTGCTTTTTACAATGCAAATTGTGTCAAATCAGCTTTACAGTATTAAACATGGAAACAATGTGTCGTAAAAGTGTGTCTTTCTCATCTGGCCAGACAAAAGCAGCAGGTTAAATCTAGGCTGCAGCTAAGTGACTTACAGTAGAAAAACAGAAGCAATTTGTCACAGAGCCAAGAATATTCATAGTATACAGGGCCAGGTTTAGTGCAAATAAAACATAAAATAATCACAATAAAACATTATAAAAAATAAACTAGAAAACAATTGAAAAAGAAATTACATTAAATTTTTTTTCAACCACAACCAGAATCACCCTTTTCCAAAGCATCTCATCAGCTGTTACACACAAGATGCCTCATCAATCTACACTATCCATTGTCCTAATAAAAAATTTAAAACCCATAATTTGTCATCCAACTTTATACAACATATCGGCCTTGTACTCTGTGGTGCTTGAAACTTTAAAGGCTGTGTAGCGCCTCCTGCTGCTCCAGCCGTCGTCTCTGGTCCTCTGAGCTGAAGCAGCCTGTCATCTGTACATATGTAGTCCTCAGTTATCTGGACCCCCCCATCTGCCCTCACACTGCGCGTTTCATCACTCGAAGCTATCGAGGAGCCCTGCCCCTGGTCACGATTAATGAGCCCAACGCCTCCTGGGTTAACAGAAATTAATAGGCAGACAGAAATTTACATTTCTATTCGAGGGCAAGAAAGGATTGATGTAGCCCATTACTAGGGCTGCTGAGAGAGAGAGAGAGAGAGAGAGAGAGAGAGAGAGATAAAGAAGGAAAGAGATGAACGTGAACATGCCATAAAAATGTATGAGGTGGATTTATGAGTGATCAGGTGTGAGGTCTTCCGGTGTGGCTGTATTAAGACAGTCAGGAGTTGATGGTCAGAAGATGACCAGCTGATGACACTCCAGCTCCTTCATTAAACAGGCTGTTTTGTGCTTAATAAATGATGTGCTGCGTTAACAGACTGATTAACTTTCTCAAAGGAAGGTGAGAGTGTTGAATATAATTTGTCTTTATTAGCATGGTAGATGTGAAGCTGACGAGGACTCACTGATAACCAAAATTGCTCAAAAGCAGCGGACTGAAATGCTGGTGAAATTAAACATTATGTATGCATAAATATACAGTATTAAGATTACCCTGAACTGTAAGGGCCCAACAATATGCAAAATTGTTAATAAAGGAAAATTAATACATTTGCAATAAATAACAAAAAGTATATGCATTTAAAGTTGTATGCATAGATGTAGCTAAATAAATACAGTAAATATATTACTACTAATAAATGCAACGTTACTACATTTAATCAAAACTATTTACCCAATTTGTATATAGTATATTTTATTATACTAATTTTAAAAACATTAGCTGAAAGTTGAAGGGGGTGCAAATTTGTTTACAGTAAGTAAATATAGTAAATATATCTGGATATATGAAAATGCCACACAGGGACTTTTGAATCAATAGAAATTACAAGTTTAATTGCAACTTTTATTAAGGTCACAATTCACCAGTTGAGAATGACTGTAGACTATGATTCAAGATTGTTTTTTACATGCTCCAACAGCCAATGAGATGGATTTTAAAACATGAATTTTTGTGGAGAGAAAGAGAGTTGCGTTTGAAGCGAAGTGCCGGCTCAGCAAGAATATAATGGAAGATTAATTAATTGGGTCTTTGCTGTTAATTGACATAACTGACATGTGGCTGCTCTCCAAAAATTAATCCGAAAAGCTCTTCATGGTGGTATCTAAGCCAAACGCAGCGCCTCTGCCGATTTTATCTTCCCTTCATATCAGTTCCCGCTCGCCAATTCAGAACAGACTCCATCTAAAGTCCAAAAGAAAAGTGACTTTCCTCTCGACCTGCCAAGCTTTCAGTCCTCGTTTTAGAACTCAGACGCATGCTTATTTTTTATTTAATAGTTAATGTGCTTGGAAACCATGAGCCCAGCTGGATGACTTAATTATATTGCTCCATGTAGCTCTTCCACAACAATTATGGGACGATAATAATTGGGCAAAGGTTTAATGCTCCATTTACATATTGGTGTCATTCAGTGGTGAGGAAAAACTTTCAATGCTTGACTAGTCAAACGCCTGTTAAGGTGAATTATCTCCAGGACCAATGAGTCTGAATTAAAAGGTGTTTCAGAAGCTCATATTTGCAACAACATGAAATATTATTTGCCAGACACATTTTAAAAACTATTTGTCTATAAATACTATGAAATATCACATTAGTAACAATAAACAAGTTATTCTTGCTGTGCTGAAAAGACTTTTCAGCAACCCAGGCTTATTGGAAATACGTCCCTCTACATACTTTTTCTGTAGCGCTGTAATTATGTACCTTACTGCACGTTTTGCTGCAGTAACCTTCCCGATCGTGTAACAAATGCAATGGTAATTTAAAAGTGTTTTTGCTGATGCAGCTATTTTTTCTTCCTTACGCTGGTTTAAGCTGTTTTGTCGAACCGTTTTACAGGAGGATTTTAACCGGTGCTTTTCTCCGCCTAACTGCAACACCGTATCACGTGAGCTACCGAGTAAACCTACTAACCTAGAAAACTCATACATATGAAGCTGTGTATGTGATTCAAAGGTATCAGTTTTCAAACCGTGCAGGATGTTAAATGGGTTTTGAAGTCGTAACATAAAATTCTGCAAGTAATTGTGTGAAAATGATCCTTTATTAATCAAAAATGTACCTGTAAATCATACTTTAGTGTGAAAAGGAATACAAGTTGTGGGAGTTTTAGTGCCTCTAGTGTTCATTTTAACTCAAATCTGGAGCGATTTGTATGTATAGGTACGTTTTCTCAGTTTTTCAGAAATGTATGTGGAGGCACGTATTTCCAATGAGCCTAGCTTGCTTTTTAGGAAAGTATTGATCAGATGCTGTATAAAGTTGGTACATGTGGCTTTACAGGGTTAAGTCGAAAAGACAATGCATATTAGAATTTAATCTATTGCATATCAATATTCATGAATATGAATAATCTCTCTAAACATCTCTTAGTGTTTTCACATCTACTGTACATGCTTCACTTAGTGCTTTCCTCACCGGGGAAACTTTCTGTTCACTTCAAATCTCTCTCGGCTGCTTGGAAATGAACAAGTAAAAGTGCAATTGTGGAAAGCAGCTGCAAACCCTCGAGTGGATTTTCCCCCCTCTTCGTATGCGTAGAGTCATCTCTTGTTCTTCAGACACAGAACAATACCAAGTGCGTAACTTTAGACGACGGGGCTTATCTCTTTCACGTCAGAACTCCATTTCAGCTGAATATTCAGACCAACTCATCACCATTCAGTGCACCGAAATAATGAAAATGCTTAATTGCAAAGATGCCATCGGTTTAATTGAATTACCAGCCAACAAAGCAATAATACAACTCGTAATAGCGCACAAAGGACGCTCCTCTTTAGATAAGGAGTAACTTTGTGTGAGAGGAGAGGAGAAAGATGTCCGGGTTCATTTTGAGGGACATGTCAGCTTTACAAAGTCATTCGTATACAAGTCTTGTCTCATCTTCTTTACATTTCCAAAGCCTCGGTCAAGAGCTCTGGATCGTCCTTTATTGAGAGTCATGCGAGGTGTATCCTATTCCAGCCAAATGTATGTCTATGAAGCTGTTCTCAGACCTGTTCTGACTGACTGATCCTATATTACAGTATCAGTGGATATAGGCCTGCCTCTCTTCCATGCAGCGCATACTTTATTTAGCTCCCAGAATCTGTCAAAGTATCTTTCTATTCCAGAAAATAAACACCCTCTGCTGAGTTGAACTCTATTAATGTGACAAATAATTGTTTCCTTTGCAGTTATTCAAGAGGTTGGGTACAAACCAATGAACTGATTCCCATGTTTTTTAGCTATTGTATTGGCCGAGGGGAAACAACGGCTGAGCTCTTGATAGCGTAATATAATTCTCTTAATCTAATTTTAGACTGATTTAGAATGACTCCTTCTTCAAACCCTCTGGATGTTGCTGTCCCCTTTTACATGGATTACATTAATAAGCATGTCTTTCTCGTTCTGTCACAGTTTGTCATTTGGAGAAAGGCCCCAGGAGCTCTGACACTCTGACTCACTCGCTCTGCATTCGATGAGGAGGGAAACGCTTGTCATTTCAGTGTTGTGGCCTTGATTGCTGACTGGCTGCAGAGTTCTAGCCAAGAATGCTGATTGGTTGTCTGCTAGGTTTGACACTCGGCACAAAACGCTCGATATTCACAGATTTAATTTTTTATATAGGGCACTCAATACTTCACAAGTATAACATTGTTTCCTCAGTTTAACAGCATCGCAGCACTGGTAATGTTCCTTTTTGATAAATTGTTTGTGCTTTCTGATTAGTAAGTCACTTTGGATGAATAAAATCGAATGCCTTAAAAAAAATACTATAAACAAACAAACAAAAAAGCCTACTTTACTACGTTACCTTGTTTTTTTTTGCTCATTTATTAAGCAACTGTAGGAAGGCGTTCGGAAATGTCAACAGATGAGAGCATCAGCGCACGCAGCTGGCAACAGCAAAAAATGGTACGTCATTTCATTTATCCATCACTACAACACAATGATGATGAAATAAAGTATTTACTGTGCATCCATACAAACAGGAACACAGCTCCCTAAACTTCTTTAGGGACTTTAAGCAAAGGCAGATCGACTATTCTGTTCACTTTTGTAATGGCTATGTATGAAAAATGTAATTTTGCCCAGTAATTTAAAACCATGTTCCGTGTTCATGTAACAGTAAATTGGAATGTAATCAATACAGTGTAATACGAAGAGCAACAAAAGTGTATCTCCTCAGCCTTTTCTTTTTAAATGCATTTTCTCTGAAGATCCTTTGGTGCCGAGTGAGTTGGTAAACAGCGAGCATACGTTTTCTTTGAATACTCATTGATTTGAACCTTCTGCCATTGCTCATTGTCTGAAATTCAACAAGCAGAGTTGTCGTTATCCGGTCTGTGAGAGCTCCCAGGAGAAGCAATCATGAAATTCACCATCGTACTAGTATTTGGAACAAGCAGCATTGTTTGTAAAAATTGGGAAGTGACTGTAGATACTGTTCCGTTCAACTATTGGCAGCTCGAGAAAACCTGTAATGAAGACACTTGGGCATGCTGTGGGTCTCCAACTCTTCTGTATGAAATTGTGGACTACGTTCAAGTAGCAGGTTTCAAGGATTCAGGCCTGTGCAGAGTCTGTAGAACATGTTCCACCAAAGTTCATCCTGTTTTTCATCCCTCGCCACAGTATCTCTCTCTCTCTCCCTGAGGAGCGTTTGTTTATCATGGGATAAGGTTTTAGTAGCTCACTACTAAGCTACACTAGCTGAGCTTTAAGAGGGGTTAGAGATCATTAGCATCACACTGCGGAGTCTGAAGTAATGCACTACGATATCATTCATTGCCATCATTGTTTTTGCCCCTTTCATGAAAAGAAACTGCTCTGACTCTTGTGAAAAAAGCTCAGAGGAGCAGTGTCTGTTTGTGTGATCAGAGATGCTGACTGTTGGGTTGGCGGCTGTTCTTGCTTACGGCTAAGCAATCACAAAGCTTGTGGTCTGCGCTGGAGGCTTTTTCTTAACTTTTTGTATTCAGGCGTTTTGAGTGCTCAAAAAAAGTCAACAAAATAAACATAAAAAACTACCATCTATGTTTTGTGAGTCCAAGTCTGTATAATCCAAATAAATCATTTACTTGCCCTCATGTTGTTCCAAACCCATGCGTGTGAAGATTTTAAATTGTCATTCACTCTTAAGGGCGTTCATGAGAGAAATAACTGTCCAAATCATGAACAAATATTTATATTAAACACACAGATACACCATTTTGACAAAAGTATTGGGACACCCCATTCTAACAAACGACTACATTGACTACTTTATTAATTTTCACGAGTGGGAATCTTAATGCTTACACTGCATACAAAGATATTCTTAAGTACTGAACCTTCGCTAAGCCACGCCCGAAAACCGCCACAGGCCAATCGTGGCTTAGCAACCGTAGCTAGGCGCAGGAGGTCTTTCAAGCTTTTGATCAAGGGAAACAAGCCGAAGCGTTGTGCAAATGGATTGTGCAAATCTGATACCCGTTTATCCTAAAAGTTTGGACAGGGTGGTGGAATTTATTTTCCTTCACGAAACCTAAACCCAAGGGGAAAAATGCAGGGCATGGATCAAGTAGTGTGGGAGGCCCCTATTCATAACTAAATTCACAACATTTTCAGAACAGGAGTTTCTTCCGATTTGAATGGACAGGGTGCTGCTTGCGCTGACATCTATAGGCTTTAGCTTCAATTTTGATTGAATTATTTTCTAATCGGTTGATTTTTCACCTGTTCACCAAAAACGACTAATCATCTCCTTGGGAATGTCTGACACCGGTGCATACATACTGTTATATACGTGCCAGACGCGAAAGCTTGACAGGCGTAGCAACAGTGGCTAAGGAAGGCGGGGCTTAGCGAAGGGTTAAGTGTGTGTTCCTAGATTCATTGCAACAGTTTGGACAGAAGCCTTTTCTATTCTAATACTACAGTGACACCGTGTATAAGGTGAGGATTAAAAAGAAATGGTTGATTAAGTCATTGTGGAAGAACTTCCCAGGTGAACCCCTCTGCTGTGACTTTTAACACAGACCTCAAGCCAAAAACTCATCATCGAACCCCAATAACTTTTACATACACTATATGGACAAAAACATTGGGACACTCTCTTCTTTTGAACAAAAAAAATACACTGTGCAAAAAAACTGTGACAACAAGTATTAAAACACATCGTATTTATTTAAAAATTGTATTTCCTTGAAACATGTTTGAAAGAGTCTAAAATGACTTTACCCATATGTACAAGTGATGAGTTTTTGGCTCAAGGGCATTTATGGTCACACCAGAGGTGTGCATTAGAAGGGGTGTCCCAAAACTTTTGCCCATATAGTGAATGTTAACAGTTCACTACACTGGTCTGAAATGGACTGATCAGGTTCTCACAAAACTGGCAGACATCATACGACTCCAGAAGATACGGAATATGTTACTAAGGTCAAATCGAGCAATTTTTTTATGATGCTTTTCATGATGCTTTCACACAAGGGTCTCATTGTAAACTGTTAAAATAAGTTGCTTTATGTTATGTTAAAAACGTAACATAAAGCAATATTATTGAATATTATTGAAAATATCATTTTTACAGTGTGTAATTGCTTGGAAAAGACCAAAAACTGTATGTTTTGTATGACAAAAAGAAAGTAATTTGTACCTGAAATGACTGGAGGATGAATACTTGGTTAGAGAGTTATTTGGTTTATTGGGGGATCAATGAAAATCATAAAATAAAGTCAAGCTATTCTTATTCTCAAAGCTACAACTGCAACCTGTTGTTTATAAAACATCATTCGAGACTGGAACACAACATAGCTTGATAAGGGTTGAGCCCCCAAAAGCTACAATCCTAGAACTGCCTCTAGTAACACTGCAAGATACCAGCTAAAACATAGATGCTCATTGCCTGACTATTTTCTGTGTCCTTTGGCTTTTTTTTTTTAAATCTCGGAAGGTAGTAAACAGTGGGGAAGTACTGTACGTGCAGAACCGGAATTAGTTATTTTGGAGAAAGCACACTTGATCCAACTCCAACTCATTATTTTTTAGACATGCTACATAAAATTTCTTTGTAAGAATATGTTATAAATAAATGAAATTATTAAATGAAACAATTATAATAAATAAATCAACAATTCAAGGGCCCTATTATGGGTTACAAAAGGTTCATATTTTGGTTTTGGGAGTCCCAAACAACAGGTTGACATGCATGCAAGGTGAAAAAAGTCTTTAATTTTCTTATAATATGCATTTATTTTTACCTTATTTCTTCAAAGACTCCCAACGATTAATTTTTCCAAAACACTCCGGTGATTGGTCGATTTCATTTAAGTGTGTTTGTGAGATTTTAAAGGCAAAGACCTTCAGACCACTGCTAAACCACCTAGGCTTCAAGTGGGCGGGCAATATGCTTATACTTTATGTTGAAGTCAACATGAAACAGCTTTGGACTCGTTTCAGTTGGGTCGACTCTCTTTGTTTGTGAGACAATAATTTTATACACCGTGCACTTTCAGATTTAAAACTTTGCAGGATATTTTCATTGCATGAAAGGTCATTTAACAAAAAAAAAAAAAAAAAAATCCATAATAGGGGCACTTCAAAACCCAAAAGGAATATGAAATAGTTTGAATGTAAGATTTGGAGGTTATTAAAACTGCCTTGTTGGCTACTAGAAGAGATGGAGAAATCCTTACATGGGTGTTTTTCCTCTGGGTTACAGAACATCCCTGAAATACTGTAATGGTAAAGAACAGAATTAGCAGCTCAGATGTGCACTGGAGACAGGGCCACCACAAGCCCTGTGCTCTTCTTCTGCTTCTGCATAAGATTCAGAGGATCACAAATAAACTCTCTTTCTACATACAGTCAGAAACACACACACTCCAGAACGACAGCACACACTGCGATTAGTACAACCAGGCACGAGAGGCAGCAAAGGAAAACCACTCACCGTCACCTTGGTGATTCTCCAGACGCCACAGGCATTGAGATTGCCTATCAATCACAGATAGTTTTGCCTTTCTGCCCCTCTCCGCCTCCTCCCCGATCCGCCCAGCCGCTCAGGTCCGGTGTACGGCTGGGGTGGGTAGGAGACAGCGGAGACAAATAGGTCCGTATTTAGGGAAACAGAATATCAATAAACAGCAAGGGGAAACGCATCTACATCTCACCAAGAGAAGAGCCACAGGTCTTAAACAACAGTGCTGAAAAATGAGCCAGCCCGAGACCAAGAGAGCTATTAATCACATACTTGTCTGTCTGACACACACACACACAACAGCACCACGGCGGATGCTACCCTAGCCAATAAAGGAGGAACATAAAACGTGGCCCTTGTAAAGTCAATTTTCATAAACTACATCAAAGTGAGGTGAGAGTGACAAACAGGAGGCGGATGGTTAGAAACACATTTGTGTGTGTGTGAGGGTCGAAGGACTCACCCTGCGGACATTAAACAGAGATTAACAGTCATGACTGATTTGGCGTAAAAACCACAGTAAATCTGCATTGCTAATGCGTCGCGTGCTTATGTAACTCGCCGTGGTTCTCGCGCACTCATCCCCTCCGTCTCTCAGTGTGAAATCCAAACAGGTATGCATTATAATGAGCACCTTCTGTTTACTCACCTGTCAGAGGAGGCAACGCCACAGGGCCAGTTGATCTTGCAGAGTTTCAGGGTTGATTTAAAAAAAAAAATCTATTTCATTACTTTCAACCCCTCCCCCATCACAACATGTTTTTCATATTTTGAGTGATGTTTCCAGTAACTGCAGAGTTAAAGCAGTGGTTTGCCCCAAAACAAGAATGCAGTCGTCTTTTACTCAACCTCATGTCTTTCAAAATGATCTTCTTTTTTGTGTAAATATTTTTTTTCTAAAGCACGAAACACTCCAAAATTTTGACTGTTTGACTTTTCTGAATGCTTGCTATTACAGTGAATGAAGACTAAATTACAGGACCCTTAAAAGGACACGAGGGGATTGAGATTGAATGGGAAAACATTTGCAATTACCAGCGAAATTTTACATTCTCCGAAGAAAAAGTGCTTTCTTCTGAAAAACTTTTGTGTTTCCTGGAATTACAATGAATGGAGATTATTATAGAGCCCCTAAAAGAATTAGAAGAAAAAACAAGCAGTAGATGCGAGGAAAAGATGTAAGTAAAGAAAAAAAGAGTTTTACATGCAATAGAGAAGCTGCACTAACTAGCTAGTACTGAAATCGTCTAGGTTACTATTGTAACCCACGTTCCCTGAAGGAGGGAACGGAGACGTTACATATGGGAACTCGCCAGAGA
>JAUMHG010000038.1:1368921-1393306 GCA_032359395.1 Enteromius anoplus
TCAAAGGCAAATCGGTCTCTCTGGCGAGTTCCCATATGTAACGTCGAAGTGATTCGACTGAAAGGGTAACTATTTTTCCCCCAATATATATTACCTCCATTACCAGTTTTGTGCTAACTTGCAAAAGTTTTGCACTCTAAGAAACCTTGCACTCCCCGACATACTCCAGAGATACTTTGTGTGCAATTTACATTTTTTTTGCAAGTGAATGCAAAGTTTCTCATTTGGTGAGTGAAATATGATTTTTCACCCATCTCCTACTGATCCTCCCGTCTCGAAATGATGTGGTTTCTCCATTGATCTTACATTAAAGCAATATGCAAATAATTAACACCATTTTTCATAAGTTGATTCAATTGAAAGATCTGACCGATTTATTTTCCAATCAATCATCACTACTACTGTCATGAACATCATCATGAACATCAAAAATGTGTCAGCAAAGACTTCTCAAATTCGATTTTTCAGCTGGTTCTCATGTTAGACAAAAAAACTGTAGTCTCTAAGCTATATATTTTTTTTTTAATGATTTGGACATTAAAGGGTTAGGTCCTCCAAAATTAAAAATGACCATTTATTCAACAATTCTTCCCCCAGATTTAACGTCTTCCACCCTTTTTTTTTTTAGGCCAGTTGTTATTTGGAAACCCATAAATGAATGGAATCAAGATTATAATACAAAATGACTCTAGTGTAAAAGAGAGAAAGAAAATAAGAAAGGTCTGTTTATAAATTCTCTCTGGGTGGATGGAGACATTTACAATTAGGACAACAATTAAATCATCAGCTACGACCGGTAAATTCTATAAAATTACCTCATGTAAAACCAAATAGGGCTTTAGCATAAAATAAATGTATATTTGTGAGTAATATATAAATACGGAGGTGGAAAACCTGACTGCAGCGTACTGTACAGACATGTCTGTAGGACTTACTCCTCTGCTCTTTCTCTCTAATATGCTGTCTCAGCTGAATCTAAGAAGGATTTGGAATCTCTGACATTTCATGTGCGGTTCTGCTAATGGTTTAGCACAGCCAGCGTGATTGTAAGTCCTTAAGCTCTCAAAGAGATGCCAGTCTTACATTATAGTATCTACAGACATGACTTTGAGCATTTGATGGATTTTACTGACAAGACGTCCTTCTTACAGACGACCATTTAATGAGTTTCCCATGCATTACAGATGCCACCAATTGAAGGATAGCCATAAACGAGAAAGTACTGTAGATTCTGTGATCTACATGCAGCCCCCCCCCCTCAAAAATATGTATGGCCAGTTAAGCCAGACTTACAGAATGATATTTACATCAGCATAAGTGATGAAATATCAAACCAAGTGGCATTTGTACACAAATTTTCTAAAATTCTTTAAGCTATCTTCAGATTATGTTTAACCAAACTGTCCGATGGTTGTATAAAATCAGTTTAGTTGTCCTGCATGAACAGCCATGAGTGTACTTCCTTGCATTATCTCATCTCTAATGTTTTTCAACCAGAAAGTGTTCAATAAGTGTACAATACTCAATTATTCTGCTCTTGAAACCTAACAGAGCCATTTTCATATAACATTTTGCTAGTTAAGCATGCTATTAAGCAACGCTGCAAATTGATTCGATATTTTGTTATCTATTACACTGACATTCATGCATCGTCACATAGTTTAAGTGCCCACAATGAGGTCTACTGTTGCTTCAAATGTTCGTCAGTGAAGAATTAAAAAGTTCAAGGGCACAGTCCCTGTTTTTTGGAAAATAAAACATCATTGTCAAAGCTTGTTTATGAATATGCAGACGCCTAGTAAACTCATGCAAAGAATAAACAATGATCCTCCAGCAGCACTGCTTCTGATCCCTGTGGGACTTTCTTGAGGAATGCATGCCCTTTAAAATGAGGTCAACTGAATGCTGCTTTAGCTGTCTATATTTAATGTATTGTTATAAGGAAGTTCTCTAAGGCAACAATGTAACCTTGAAACAAATGCTTTATCAAGTGGAAATGTGTGAAAATGTGTTGCACCGTGCATCAAGTGATGTTAAGACATGAGAAGAGCGGAAACTGAAATCCATCAGCTCGAGATAAAGCCTTTGGAAAGATGTCTTATTAACCAAAGCAACAAAAACCGTAGGCAATAACCGAGCTCCATTACTCTGAGCCACAGCACTCAGGACTAAAACAAACGAGCAGTCTGTGGTTTGTCATTAGTATTGAAACTTTGTGAACCATTTGTAAAGTCAAGCAGGCTCTGAACAGCCAATGTCGTTTGCAGAAGAGCTCCTATTCTATGGAAAATGTAACACAGTGCCTATACTTTGGTCAAATATATGCCATTTCTCATCATGGCTGATGCTGCGAACAGGACCTCATCTAGTTCATTTAGTGTCACTTCCTTTGAGATGCTACCTTTTGGAGAAAATTATGAAATATGTGCCTGAACATGGTCCATTATTTTCAAAGATCTCTCCATTTTACACTCCAGTTCTTTCTGTAGAACTCATTAATATTGTAATAGGGTGGTGAGTTCAGTTAATACCCTAAACCGGCTCGTTAGAGTTACTTCATTTTAATGATATGAATTTAAATTAATGATCTCAGCTCAGCATTATCTGTAAAGCTTGTCAGAAGTCTGTGTTCCAGATGAACAGGATATCAGACAAAGTGATAATCATCTGCAAAAGCTCATCACCACAAAACTAGCTGCCGCCCATTTAGTGTTACTTCAGCGCCGTAACATAAAAAAAAACAAAAAAAACGTTTTGTTCGTTAAAGTGATGACGGATCAATCAAGGCCAACAGAAATGTGATGTGCGACACTTTCATTAATACTTCTTCATTGTTTTTAATCTAATAGCAAACATGCGTATAAATTTAACTAGAAAAGAGCATCCTATTAATTAATTATTGTGAATATGAGACACTTTTTCTTTGTTTTGTGTTGTGAACACACAGTGAGTGACATTTTCTTACTGCAGATGAATCTACTTGTCACAATCTAAATATTAATACTAAAAAAATATATTGGTAACACTTCAGAATAGGGGTCCAAAATAATGCATTAGCAAAGCATCAATTAATGGTTAATTTGTTCACAATTAAGCATTAGTTGAGCAAAAACACACCAGTAATTTTGCTCATCTAATGCTTAATTGTGAACAAATTAACTATTAATGAATGCTTAACTAATACATTATTTTGGACCCCCTATTCTGAAGTGTTACCAATATATTTTTTCATCCAGAGCTATACCGAGGCACCACAAGCACAAGAAAAACATCTGGAATACTACAATATGCTCATTAGAAAAATGTGCCACATAGTATGATTACAGGGGTAGTTTATCAATTAATAAAGACTGATTTTCACAAGGTTACTTTCAAAGTGCTACATTGAAACTTGTAACTAATGCAAACTAATGTATTTTGATGTCTGCATCACACAAAAAGTGTGTGGTTTTACAGACACAGTGAACTTGCTTAGCAGCTCACCTGGTATACATCACAGAAAAATCCAGAATTATCATCAAAAAGCCTTATTTATAATATCTGAAGATTGCCTAAGAACAGATAAAAACAAACAAATACACAGCACCCTGATGAAGACATTCTGAAATAATTTATTACATAACACTGAGAAATTGATGATAAAAAAAAAACCTGTGCTGGGTAAAATCTGCTCAGTCTCAGTGACATTATCTTTCTCACTATATCTAGATGATTAGCTAATTGCTATTTAGTCACCTAATTAGGTTCCTCATCAATCAAATTTCACACTAATTACGCAGAGTAGGTCTACAGCTCTGCTGAAGATATTGGAGCTTTGAAAATTTCACTCTTTTATACCACAATGATAAACATAATCTCAGCGGAATAATTAACCTTTATCTACAATAATCCAAGCTGATTTACACCAGCAAAGACACGCAAATTAAACAAATGATTCAACAAGTAAGAGCTGATTAAAGAGGTGACTGAATAAATGGCTAAAAAATAGTTTGTTTCTATAAAGGTTATGAGTCATAAAGGAATTCAACCACAACACTTGATTAAAAAATACTATGAAGATGTTTCATCCTCTGCGGTTATCAATTACAGCTATTATCTAGATGATACAGAAATCTTCAATGTATGTAAAGCTAGGGAGTGACCAAGGAGATGACTAAGTAAATGTACGCAGTTAATTTAGTTTTCCTTACCTTTTTAGTTGTGGGTTGTTCTGACAGCTAGTGGTGTGAAATAAACATTATACAAAAACAAAGTTATTTGCATAAACATGAAAGCCTTGACTCATGAGTTAAAGTGTATGGTAAGGCGGGTACTAAGATGAAGAGAAGACATGATTTTTGGCTGGCCATGTGATCTAAGAGTCAATTCAACACTGTGTCAGGAAACAATATCGGAAAAAAAAACACATTGCAGCTTTTTTGCACTGTTCCAAAGAAGAAAGTCATTACTTTTTAAAAGGGGGGAAACCACTGGAATACAAAAACAGCATATTTCCCAAGTCTGGGAAATCGTACAAACATTAGAGATGTTTCAACATTCAGGTACAGTATGTGGATTAAAGTGTTATACTTTTCCTTTAACTGTGCTCTTGAACAACACTCGTGCCCAGGATTCGTTTCTTACTCTGTATCCCGTATGTGACAACTCCCTGTCTCATGTGATTGGTTGGGCATCCTTCTCACTGGTAGATGAGCGAATAAATCTGCTTCTGCCCCACTCCTTTATGGAGATGGAGTGGCCTTGGTTAGAGTTTGCGGCCCATCTTTTATCTTTTACACGGGGTTATTTGTTAAAGACTATATGCCCTCTCCTCGATTCCATCTCTCTGGATGTCTTACAGGACCAGAGGCAGGTTTTCTATTAGACACAGCATGAATTATGAAACGCAGACAGTCAGGAGGTGATAGACAGTGAGTCATAATGCACGTAAGACACTGGTGGGGTCGCTGTAGCTGTTTTATCGTCAAATGTGGCTGAAGGCATCCCTAGTACACTGACAAAAAATATGCCTCACCAAATAAGAGCATCAGATCACGCACACCCCATGACCCTAATTCACACAAACTTCTGGTTGTTCTCAGAAAAGATCTTTTTACTGAGAATTTAATCATTGTCCTGCTCCTTTTCTATGTAATTGGATGTTATGTGATATGATGTTTCTTGGAAGTTGCTGTGGTATAAAAATGTGATCAAAAATGGGAATTAGAATCAATTCTAAAAATAATGCACATTAATTCAATCATTTTAACTCTATTAAGTAATCTACAAAGGACAAAATTCCTTGTGAAGACATGCAATTACCAGCTAGAAGTGATGTATCATGTTGTTTGACTAGAGAACTATATTAAAGCAGTATTATTAAAGCTGTATTAAAGCCACTTGAAGCGCCATCTTTCGACTATCTAAACATACAACATACGGCACAACTTTAGCAGGTTTACACAGTTAACAGTAAAATAAACTAAAAAAATTATAATAAATAAACTGCTGTGATAAAATTAAACAATTTGTTGTGATATTACCGTCTTAATGTATAGAGTGTTAAAAATGCAGTGTCTCACATAGGCTATCTATATTTCCATGTCCAGTTTTTTTTATAACCATGCAGAGATCTCAGCTTGACCTCCTTTACTTTGTTTATCTGCTGTTGAATACAGGAGGCAATGCATAGTCCAAAAAGTGGATCAATATAACTAAAACAGGCACAAGCATTAAAGTCAAACTACCCTATTCTCGAAGGAGGCCAATCCATTCCTTGCCCACATTGATATATATTTCTCTCTGCAGATTGTGTCTCACGCTTGTGAGAATACCTTAGCGTTACTAGGGAATTTCTTATGTATGATGGAACCTCCTAAAAAGGGCAGTTATCACTACCACCATTAATTGTTATCAGTAATGCAAACAGAGAAGTGTTGATGGGTTAAAGGGTTACCCCACCCCAAAATTTAAATTTGGTCATTAATTACTTACCACCATGTCATTCCAAACATGTAAAAGGATCATTATCATCAGGATAGTCCATCTATCATCAGTGGTTCAATCTGAATTTTATGAAGCTAAGAGAATACTTTTTGTATGCAAATATCCAATAATTCATCATATCTGTGTCTCATTGGGTAAGTGATTAATGACTCAATTTTGGGTGGAGCAAACGTTAAAGTTAGTATACAGACTAAGTAAAAAAAAATTTAAGGGGTTAAATTAAAATTGTAAGTACAGAAAATAAATTTCAGTTTAAGCAATGAAATGTTTAAAATTTAAATGGCTAATTATCCATATTCAATAAATGCATTCATAGGCAAACCCCCTCCATTTAATAGAGATATTCTTATTGATATTGACCTTGATAATTGGTATCAGATCAAAAAGAAGCACTCTCACCCATCTCTACAGTGAAATCCCAAGGTACTGCAAGTCAAAGTCCTGGAGTCTGTAGTGCAGTCATACCATTCCTCTCCTGGGGGCTTGTGCCGCTCTCCATACTGTCATAAGTTACTGAGTCCCACTCTCTCTGCGGCAGAGACAAATGGACAGGCCCTGCTCTGCATCAGCCGCTAAAAGTGCGGCATCTCCAGAGTACAATTGAGTCTTTTTCTCGAAACTCAAGGAAAGACAGTTAACTGCACTTGCAACAATGAAGACAAGACCTGAGCACTTCAGACATAAATTGGGCAGCTCATTTTTCACACACCACACTTTTATTTCCTTACTCGTACTTTGTCCACACAATAATGGACTCAAGATCACCTTCAACATTTCAAAGAGATGCTTAATTTTCCTATATCATATATTAGCCTTTAGGGGTCACAGTTTTTCAGTTTGTTTCATTGGCAAAGCGACCTATATAGCAAAGTGCATGTTCTTACCTGGTCTCATTGCATAAATTTACATTGGTGCATTTTTTAGCGAGACATGAAAAACGTACCAACAAGCACATATCACTGCAGTTTCCAAAAGAAATGAATACTAAAGGCAGTAAAACTCTGACAACTTTTTTGTTCCTGTTCACACAAATTTACAGAGTCTCAATAAATAAAGCAAACGTTTCGCACAGTTACTTGAAGAGTATAATGTTATTACTTCAAAACAATATTAATATCCTAGGAGATTTTGCTTTTGAACGTTAGCATCACACATATTCAGCTTCATGTCTCGGTATAGGTTTTTCCCGGTAACTCACAGAGTACAGAGATGTTCAGAGATGACATTTGCATCAACAAATGTGTTTTCATACGAGTTTTGCGTTTGTTAACACTATCGGGTAGGTTTAGGGTGGGATGTGGTGCAGTCTATATTTCCAAAATTATAGAGCATTAACTTATAGCAACAGTCCATGGATATTTAAATTCTAAATGTGCCAAAGTTTCCCAGGTTATTGAAGTTACTGAGTTTTAGCAGCACTCAATGGACGCTGTTGCACAAAAGGTACACTGCCCTCCAAAAGTATGGAAACAGGACAATATTTGGACAATATTGGCATGAATGCTTTTTAATTTGTGATAATTCTTCACTGATAATGGACAACACAAGCTACGAAAACATCTTTTATCACATAAACAGTTTATACATAGAAAATACTTTCATTTTCAATTCATCAAAATATTCACCATTAGCAGCTTTTACAGCTCTGCATCCGAGCTGTCAGTTTAGTCAAACACTGACTTGATATATTACT
The DNA here is from genome assembly GCA_032359395.1 of Enteromius anoplus. Classification (NCBI taxonomy): domain Eukaryota; kingdom Metazoa; phylum Chordata; class Actinopteri; order Cypriniformes; family Cyprinidae; genus Enteromius; species Enteromius anoplus. The sequence continues at coordinate 1,376,600 of JAUMHG010000038.1, forward strand.
CCAAGACTCTTGAAGGATTGCCCAAAGATGATTCACACTGGTTGGACACTTCTTACGGACATCACAGTCCAGTTCCTCCCATAGCAGCTCAACTTTGACCTGTATATATTGGCATTATTATGTAATCAAAATTAAAATTATTATTGCTGGTCTACAATGATAAAGTCAAGTTACTTTAAAGAACAGTATTTGCATTTTAAAATGATAAGGATTTATGCTGATATCATCCAAAACCACACTTTGCCAGTGTTATTTCCTAACTTTTGGAGCGCGGTGTACATATTTTTATAAGACCAGGTTGGTATTTACATCTGCAGAGTTCTACAACAATTACATATTTGATTAAGATGTTCAGCCCAGATTGTAGCAAAATCAATGAACAGAACTTCCCTTAATTAAAATTATTTAGCTCCAGTACTTTTTCACTTTAAAAAGAAAATAAATTAATTTTACTGTTATTTGTTAATTAATGTCCCAAATGATTTTAATAATGTTTTCAGCCTGAAAAATAAATGATTGTGTGATTTTTTTACTGCACTATTAAAGCTACTGACGTCTCATTAAAGAGCGGTTGTCCGAAATCCCAATGTCATGTTCTAGAAAGGTCACGGTAACATCACCACAAACACACACCACTGACAAGTCAGAGAAACAAAGAAAAGTGAACAGCGCTGACAGAGAGAATGAAGAATGAGACTTTTGAACTTGGGGGCTTTGGTTCTCTGTGGCTCTCCCTTGTTCTCTCTCTCTGTCTCTCTGGAGTATTGACCTAAAGAGGGGAGCATTTCCAGACAGAGAGAGAGGCGCATTACTCACTGCTGTGCATCTTCACGCAAAGAATCATCACTTCACACTCCTGCCTCCCAATTAGCAGCAGGGATATAGGTCAATAGATGCCCGCGTGTCATTAGAGAAAAATGAACAGAAAACAAGCAGCTTCTGGGAAGAGAAGTATTTCAGAAAGAAAACAAAGGAATCAGATTTGAATTTTTGAAAATGTCATATCAGAAATATAAATATAATTTTCTTCCTCTTGGGTAATCACAGGCCACGTGACTCTGTCTGCTGGGTCATTCTGTTCATTCCCTCTGTACTCTGTGACGGCTTAAAAATAAACACGCTTGTCTTGTATTTTCTATAAAAGGAACTCTATAAAAAATAGAAATGGGTGAGACGTCAGTACCTGGAGGATGATGTCATTAAGAACCTGGCTTTTGTTACCATGTGGAGATATTATATAAGTCACAAAAGAAAGTGATATTGAGGACACAGAAACAAAACTAGAAACTGACTACCAATTAAAACAACATTTCCCAGTGAAAAAACAAACAAACATTTGCTTCAAATAAATTAAATTACATTACATGCCATTTTCAATTGAAATACCTATGACATATGCAGTATGTGATAAAAAAACTGAAAAATTAAAAAAGGAAAATGTAGGTTAAATATTTGAAAGACAAATAGAACAGAAATATAGTATAGAATAAGTAGAAATGTATGTAGAGGAACGTATTTCCAGTGAGCCCAGGTTACGCATAAAAATACAAATTAAAAGTGCATCAAACTTACATTTACTTGTTTAACAGCATTTTATTTAATTTAGATCTATTGTACTACATCTTGCTTAAATTCTTACTTATACTAAATAAATAACGGTATTTAAAAGCAATTTTGAGACTTTTTTTATAAATACAAATTTGTAGTTTTAGTTTTTATACTATGACACACGTATATATAATTTGCTTCACCAGTACAAATTTGTACTGGTGTCTGATTATGACTGTCACGATCACAGCCGGCTGTGTTCCCCTTCTCTGCCTGAGAGCATTCTGGTTGTTCTGTTCACATTGGACTCTATTTCACTTACAGGACTCAATCTCACATGATGCACCTCTCACTCACAGCTGTTGTTCATCCGGTCATTATCACTCATTAGCCTCACTATAAATACTAGTCTCACCAGTGATTTCTTGGCGAAGTGTTCTGTAACGAACAGGACAGTTTTATTTAGCATAATAACGCTTAGACAGGCTTCCACAATCAAAACAAGAGGGGCAGGCAATAATCGGAGGTCAAGGTACAGTCACAAGTTCACAGGCAGGCGGCAAAACATCCAAAAACAGAATAAACAGTCCAAAGTCAAAAACCACAAGGCAGGCCAGGAAAACGCTCTAACACTTCGCCAAGAAATCACTGGTGAGACTAGTGTTTATAGTGAGGCTAATGAGTGATAATGACCGGATGAACAACAGCTGTGAGTGAGAGGTGCATCATGGGAGATTGAGTCCTGTATGTGAAATAGAGTCCAATGTGAACAGAACAACCGGAGTGCTCTCAGGCGGAGAAGGGGAACACAGCCGGCTGTGATCGTGACAATGACATTGAATCTTAAGTATCCAAACTAATCACTTCTGGTGTATCTATTGCCCACTTCTAAACATTACATTAAACCAAGAAGAGCAGTTGGTTGGAGCACCCCAGAATGTAGCTGAATGACTAAATATAGTGACTGTATGCATCAAATGTATTCAATTCAACCAGTATTCAATAGTTTGAGAAACAGAGTAGTTTATGAGAGTTGCTGGTTTGAAATAATGATTTCCTGGTAGTGTCAATGAAAAGGTAATTTGACAGTACTTGACATACATTCTCACTTTATACACTGGCAATACATGATGAAAACATTCAAATGCAGGAACATGAGATCCTGCTGGATCGTGTGTCACCTTGCAAACCGTCTAGATTGAGATGGGATTTACCCACAGCTCAAGGTAAATGTCCTGCGGTCAAATCTGGGATACTTCTCCCCTAGCCTGTGTAAAATCTGTCCAGAGGGCAAATGGATCTGTACCCAGGGGCCAAAGCCAAGCTCCCGATCCAGACAAATCTCGCACTTACCTCATTATTGTTTGCGCTTGGCTCACTGGCACCATTAAAACAGAAGGATACAAATCCTGGATCGGGAGAGACGGAGCGAGAGAGGACCCACAGAGACGGGCAGCAATATAACCCTGACAGCGAGGCTGAAATGATAAAGTGCTCACTAAGATAAAGAGATGAAAAAGTCAGAAAGGTAGACGAGAGAAGGAAGGAAAATGAGAAAGACAGAGAATCTCTTCATTACTGTCACTAGCTGATCAAGGTGGGAGTTGTAACTCAGGCCCATTACTTCCACGCGACGTGACAGCCATCGCTGGGGAGAACCCAAAGGCCATGACTCTGCTCTAAAGACTGGAGAGGCATGAAGATGAGAGGATGGTTGGAGAGCAGGGTCAGCAGCGTACTGAAGGAGGCGTGTGCATAATAGCCCTGCTGTATTTTAAGAGTCAAGTGAAGAGGTCAGGAGCATAAACATATGTCTGAAAGAAATTCCTGTTCCCACACAGTCCATTGTAACTACACATTAAAATACATAAAGCTATATTTTGCTGCTATTCAGACCAATCCAACAATATTTTAATTAAAAAAATAGTTATACTGTACTTCTACACTATTCAGTTCAGTTCTATATGTTAATATTTGTTAATGCAATAGGTACGAAATAACTATAAACAATCGTTTTACAGCTTTTAATAATTTTGATTAAATGTGCAATAGGTGATTGTCTTCAGATTGTGTTGAGATTCTGCTGGATCGTGTGTCACCTTGAGTCTTGCAAACCGTCTAGATTGAGATGGGATTTACCCACAGCTCAAGGTAAATGTCCTGCGGTCTAATCTGGGATACTTCACTTTAGCCTGTGTAAAATCTGTCCAGAGGGCCAATGGATTCGTACCCAGGGCCAAAGCCAAGCTCCCGATCCAGACAAATCTTGCACTTACCTCATTATTGTTTGGCATTAAGAAAATGTTTTGTTATGCTGTTTGAAAATCTCTTCACATCCCAAAAGTGGTCTGAATGTATTTATCTGTATTAAGGAATGTTTGTCCAAACAAACCGCATTATAGGAAAGGAAAGTAGGTGACTTGTGGCCAGGTATGGTTTCCCATAAACGGGAATTTGTGCTCTGCGTTTAACCCATCCAAGTGCACACACTCAGCAGTGAGAAGTGAACAACCACGCACACACACACCGTGGGCAGTGTGCAGCCACACAAGGGTCTCACCTCAGTCGTGGTATTGAAGGTGGAAAGAGCGCTGGTTATTTACTCCCCCACTCACCCACAATCCCTGCCAGACCTGGGACTCAACCTGCGACCTTTGGGTTACAGGTCCAACTCCCTATCCATTAGGCCACAACTTAATTGGCTTTCCTATCTGCCTGTGAACATATGTATTTGCATACCTCTGTGCACTCTGTTTAATGCAGACAGTGTATGTTATAAGCACGTTTACGCACGTTGTGCAGACAGAGCGAGTACCAACTTTTTAGCAGTGAGCTACAGGCATGAACTCTGTTCCGACCGACATGTTCCCTACACAGTGGTCTTTTTCCCTACTCCCTAAGCAGGGGAAGTTTGCATCAATTTGCAGATAGAAAATTAATTCATGGATTTTTTGCTGTGCAGCATCTGCACACACAGACTTGCTACAGAAGTGTGAAGAGTGACATAACATACATGTGTAATTAAATAATAATAACATCTTGCACACTTTAATGCCCTTTGCATGGAACATAACACACACTCTTAAATAAAGTTTATATTTTTTAAACGTTTTTTAATATATTTCTTTTTTATTCCGTTTTCCCCAAAAATAAAAATACATTTTCAAAAAAACTTTCAAGTTTCAAGCTTTTAACGTTGGTAATAATAAGAAATGTTTCTTTAGTAGCAAATTAGCATTTTAGAATAATTTCTGGAGAATCATGTGACACTAAAGACTGGGGTGAACTTTTTCAAATAAATGCATTTTTGCTAAGCATAAGTGTCTTTCAAAAACATTTGTACAAATCTTTTCAACCCCAAAGGTTTGAAATTATAGAGTATACTCAACCTTAAGTTGCACCATAGTTTTTTTTTTTTTTTTCTGAACAAATACAAATGAATAAAATATATTATATTTATAAATTAATGTTTTAAATTGTTAGTTCATGATGAGACCTTACTGTAATGATTTCACTGCCCCAGCCGTGGTAGTGCTAGTTTAACATGACCTATAAAAATACATGCAAGTACCACAAATGCATAAACAATCATAAATCAAAGATTTTTTGTGACCAGTAAATGTTCCACGAAACCGCACATGGCTGTGTTTACAGCTTTCAGGCAGAAAATCAATTTCTGTTCACTGATTAAGGTTGGATAAATAAAAAACAATCACGCTACCAGTGCAATTTTTCCACTGGTAATTTTATTTTGCTCCTATTCTAAGTCCAGGATGCCTAGACCAACCATCATTTCCTCCATGACTTGTGGTTTCTCCAATTGAAGATATTCAAAGCAGCCGTGATTGTGCAGTATGTTGCGTGGAGTGCAGACAGCGTATGTGAGCGTATGTGCGCTCTCTCTCTCTCTCTGCTGAATCACAGATGTAATTAAGATTGGCATTAGCTTGGCTGGATAGAGGCGTGCCACTGCCAAGAGCATCACCGCATGGAGAACAGGCCTTCTTTAATTAGGACAAGCCTCTGTGATGTAGCACCTTACGTGTGTGTGTGTTGGTTCACAGAATAATGGTGCGGTGCTTTCTACGAGGTTCTGTTTGTGTGTAGACTCCTATGCTCACTAAACCTGATCCAAAATGACAAAAGCACCGGGCGGTTTCTTAATTAACACTGTGACCTTTTTGCATGCTTTTATTTAGCCTTGGTGATTAATATACAGACACAGAAAGAGAGGGAGAGCGCGGGGTGGATTAGGGCCTGATTTAAAAGAGGAAGAAATAATTAGGTGTAACTGTGCGAAGGTGAAAAACACGAATCTCATAGCGTTCGGAGAAAAAGACACAACAGCAGGTTCTCGCAATTCCTCGCTGTGTACCTTGAGGAAACCAGGCGAAGTTTCAAGCTCATGTCAATTTCCACAGGTAATCCAGATAAGACAGCATATCATGAATATCAGTGGAGTTTAAGAACTTTAATTAGTCTTGGTAATTAGCAGTGGTTTACAAAGTCCACAACATCAGTGATATCAAATGAAATATAAAAGTGCACTAGAAGCCAAAAAATCTTTTGTTTTATTGGCAACACACATTCAACTTTTAGAAAACAAACGTTCTTGGGGAAAAAAATGCAATTAGCTAATGCAATGACATAAACTCTGGCTTAAGGTTGCAAAAACTTTTTTGGGGCCACTGTAGCTCTGCATAACAAAGCAATTTAAATGAATGACTTTTTCAGTTCCTGCACCTTCAACATGTGTGCGTTCAGCTGTCTCCTTTCAGAATTTACACTCTCAGAAACACTCTCCGAGGGAGACGGCTGGAAGCCGCTTGGTATTTTGCCACACACACACACACACACAGAAATGCAAATTTGCCTCTGTATAGACCGCAGCAATTAAACAGTGTAGGTCACAGTTAATCTGCTGGTTGCAGTTTCCTGTGTTCACATTCACAGATTCCTTTAATTATCAGCCATTTTTTCATTATTTGCTTGTAGAGAGAAAACAGGAAAAATGGAGATGATGGTTCCTTTGAGACCGCGAGGAAGGGAAAAGAGAGAAAGAAACAGAGAAGAAAGAAGGTGAGAGAGTAGGATGTCGCAGACAGAGTCTATTCCTCCTGGCAGCAGTCAAAACACTTTGTTTACTCCTCGTTGCAGAGAGATGATGGCGCTCACATGCCCCGAGCACTCTCACTCAGACCTCCTGCACTTAACAGCATTTCTGCTTACTCACAGATTTATTTTTTTCCTTTTTTTGCATACAGAACCTTGTGCCCAAATCACCATGACTAGGAAATACGTCCCCAGGCGCCTCGTGCAGTATATGAGGAAAAAGACCCCCACAATCCACGTTTAGGTAAAAATGCTTGAAAAGGATCAAAAGCGCAGATGATGCCATTTAATTTAAACAAATCTCTATGTTTGGGGTTCTTGTAGTTAAAAAAATTTAACTCTTAAAAACATGTTTGTTAATCAAAATATATCTGAAATCAAGGCAAGGCAAGTTAAAATTACTAACTGTAAATTAATAAAAACGTAAAACGTAAAACATTGCTGATTGCAGATTTTCAAATCTGACAGGATGCAGGGTTGTCAAGCCAATGTTTTTTTTTTTTTCACAGAATTTAGCTACTTTGAAACTTTTAATGTGGGTTGAGTTTACCTTTATTAATCCTGTGCAAGATGTTAAGGACCATGCATCCATTGAAAACATTGAAGTCACATTTCTTGTTTCCTTGACACACAAAAAGCATTCTCATAGCTTCATAAAATTACAGTTGAACTATTGTTGTCACATGAATCAACCTCACTTGTTAAAATTTTAAATGAATTGCTTCCCGCATTTACATCTCATTGCTAGTTTTACTTGAACTTAGTGCTGCGTTTGACGCTATAGATCATGACACTCTCATACTGTACATCAATTACAAAACTTGATTAGTACATTTTCAGCCAGGTTTATTTAAATCAGCACGAGGATCAAACCTGTTCACCGTATTAACTTTAACACAAAGCAGCTCTCTGCTGGAATAGCATTGTATTGATTATTATGTTCCTGCAATGTGTGTTCAATTTCCATTCAGTTAAGTTTGAAAGAATGCAATTGCATTTTGTTGAACTTGCTTTTGGAGAATGAGGTTTGATTCACAGTGCATGGTCTTTCTGAGAAGTTTTTTTTAAGGTGACAGCCATTGAAATCCAGCAGCGAGTCTGTCATTTAAAGTCTGATTTAGCTTTCACCCTGCAGACATTGCTGACTTCCTGACAACTTGTGGACAGTTGTGTGTGTGAGTGTTCTCCACTTGTGTATCTCCCAGTGAGAGATGTACTGTGTTCTTCCTTTTTGTTGTTATCAGACAGCGCCGGCGGACAGAAAGTCCGATATGCTTTCATTAACCAGCCTGGTAGAAGAACACACTCACCTGCGCAGTTATCACACCTACAGGATCTCTACATGTCTCTGACATGCTTCATCAAACACATTCATCTCTCTTTCTCATTAACGTGACACTGTTCTGTTCTCTCTCATTCTGGGATATGCTATAACAGTGTCTCATTTGCAGGATCACATCAGGTGATGAGTTTGCCTCTGATATTACTCGCTTCTCCGATCCCTCTTAATAGCTGAACAGCTATATCACTAAAATTGGCGCTCGTTCATTTTGTAGGAAACACAAAATGAGCAAACAGTGGAGTGAGCATGTGTACTGGAGATTGAGAGTAAACTTAGGCTAGTAAGAGAGCGAAAAGAGTCTTTATCTCTGCACTCTAATAAAACGATTGAACTGTCAACATCCTGTTTACAAAGGCATTAGGCCAAATGCTCCCCGCTCTGTCTATTTTCTTCATCTAAATGGGACTCAGAGATGAGTCTTTTCTTTGAATTTTACTCTCTGTGCCTATTTCTACACACAATCTTCCACTACTGTCTCACAGCAATGCCTGTGTGCTTATCGACAGAGCAAATTGACTACATGTGTATCTTACAGTCAAGTCATCAAATTCTCCATTATTTCATGAAAAAAGTCCTTGTCTGTATGTTCCACAAGCAAAACAGCTCATCTCCCTCTTGTTGTTTGCAAAGCATCATTTTGTGTTTCATGGAGGTAAGGCTTCAAGGTTTTGGAATGAAAATAAGCCTATTATATTTTTATTTTAAATAAACGAATTGTCAAAAGATGTGTGAGGTTAAATGGACAGTTCACCTCAAAAAGAAAGAAAAACATACCTAACTGTTTGGAGTGACAAGGGTGAGTAAATCTAAAATCAATCTAATCATTTTATTAATCTAATCATTTTATTAATCTAATCATCTTATTGTCTTCTTATTGAAGACACTCTGCTATTGGGTCTCGCAGGTCATGTGAGGTCGAGTTTGTATATGGACATGTATAACTGAGAGCAAAATTTGCAGCTAGGGGCAAGATTTTAAATAATAAAAGATTACAATTTTAAATTAAATGTCCGGTTATGCTCTTAAAAAAAACTGTTGTATGATTTGTGAATGTGATGTACATCCCAGTATAACATTATCAATAAAGGATTACAAAAATATGTCGGTTGTAAAAAAAAAATACATAAAATAAACATGCATAGAGGAATCCTTTACAATGGTATCAATAATGCATTCAAAAAATAGACAAATTATTCATCTGGTGCTTTCACGTCATATGTATTTGTAGTGCTTCTTTGTTTTCTTAAACTTGACATTCCCTCTTTACAGCTTTTCAATATGTTTCTGTGAATAATGAGAGAAATGTAATTTTGAGTCAACTACGTATTCCTTAATAAAAAAAAAAGTAAGGGACAGGGGTGAATGAGTTAGGTCAAAATTATATTGAATGTATTTCACTCTGCATATTTGCCTGAGGGTCAAGTGGCCTTTCCTTATATCCTACTGTCAACTCTGACTTTATTACTGTATATCCACTCAAAAATTTTTTTTTTTTTTTAAACATAGAAAATATTATAATAGCATTTTCCCCAGCCTCCTCAATGCTAACTTAAAGCTTCTCCTCTCTATCTTTAGCTCACATTTCTCACTCGGCCAGCACAAATCACTCGGGGATCAGGAGCCAAAAGAAAAACATTTTTTCTAGTTATTAAAGCCCTAGAGCACTAGACAAGTCTCCCCGCGTGGATGCAGCTCTGCTCACGTCAGTGAAATGAGCAGCGATGTTCTGGACCATGTTCTACATTGTATGTTTGACCCTGATTACACTGAGCCAGGCCTGTCGGCGGTCAGCCCTTTCCCCAGCATCCTCTACCAGCCACATCAATTTAATGCCTTGTCCTACCCTTACAATGAAATATAAATGACACACTTGAAAATGCAAAAGGAACCAATTCCACCAGGCCGGACGTGTGTGCTTGCGCCACCGATTTCAGTTTGCTTTTCATCTGAGACCAGATTAGACACTTGACCCAGACGCACCCGACGAGATTAAGTTACTCCTGCTGGACTGAAGACCCTCAGGTAAAACCACAGAGAGAGAGAGAGTGAGAGAGAAAATGTGCAAAGAGATGGAGACCATGTGACAGCATGTGAAAGATCCTGAGAGTGTGTGAGCGAGAAAAAAACCATGACAAGACACAAACGGTGAGTTGCTTACAGGCGAGTTATGTGTTATTTAAGTAGACCACAAAGACTAAAGGAAAGGAAACTGCACACTGTAAAAGTCTGTCACTGACCCAGCTTTCCAGCAACATGCATGAAACAAGTATTTAAAAATAAACCTTTGTATATACACTTTGGTTTGTTAGATATAAACTATACCATTAATAAATAACCGTAAATGCATTTAATCTGAATGATGTTAATTAGTAAATATGAAGTTTCTTTTAATATTAATTCATACTTTTGTTCAGAAAGGAGACACAGAACTGATAAAAAGTGACAGTAAAGATGTATAATGTTACAAAAGATTTCAATTTCAAATAAATGCCATTGAAAACCATTTTTCAAAGCGGATAATAAAGACGTTGTTCCCAAATATAACTCTGTATTACAGTATTTAAATGATATAATTTAATAAATGCTGTCTAATGATTAATTGCATTAAAGAAAGATTTTGTTTACATAATATATGTGTATTGTGTATTTTTATTATGTATATATTATATATATATATATATATATATATATATCGTACATAACACGTTTTGTTAACAAAAACGTTTATTGGATACGATTAATCACGATTGTTTAACAGCGCTAACATATAACAATAAATCATTTTAAATATAGAAATTACACTAACTAGCACAAATTGTTTCTGCATTTAAGCCACACCATTAAACGTCTCTCTTCTGACCTGGGAGATGACCGATCGCGGTTTTAAATTTAGAGGCGTCCAGAGTCGTTGCAGACCACCCATCCAGATCACAGCCCTGCAGAGTGGATGGCTCTCAAAGACTCACTCCTGGTTCTGTCTACCTCAACACTTCTGAGCGTCATCTTAGGGACCATCACCTTTAGTAAGCTCCACTTGAGAGGGCACCATTTTGTGAGTGCCCTTTTCCACTGTGTGAGTGGAGCTTGTTCTCTGTAATTAAATGGGCTCGGGGTTCTGTGTCTGAGTCCATACCGCTCTATTTAGAGCTCTGCCCTGGGGCTCCAACACTCAAATTAACCTTTAACTATTATAATCACCTTGGAGACTCTCTCTTTCTTCCTCTCTCGGTCTGAACTGAGCTATTGAAGAAGCTCAATGTAGTTAAACTGAACACAATCCAGACAAGTGACATGTGATAGAGGTTTTCCTTCAACCCTTCATTAAATGACGTAAGATGGTGCAAGAAATGAAAGGTTTTCCCTTTTCTGCTTTTTGCATCTAATTTAGAATTCAAAAGAACTTGTTAAAAAATGTTTATAAAACAAAATATACTAAGAATGAACACACACTGTACAAAGAAGAATTTCTTTAATTTTAAATAAAACTTTGTTATTTACATTTCAACTGCTTGTAGATTACTTGCAATTATTTATGAAATTTACTATGAATTTCTCTATACAAATTTGTTTTTACAACAAGCATTTTTGTATTAATATTGCATAATATTTAAGTTATTAATATGCAACACACAAACAAACAACATTTGTTGTTTTATGAAATATATTTTTAATATACATTCATTGTAATGTTGGCATTTTTGTCATCTATATACAGATATATAAGACATTAAAAGGTTTGAAAGTGATTGTATCTATATATTTATATAAAATTATATAAGGTTTCTATTTAAAATAAATGCTTTTGTTTTTAACTTTCTAAATAAAAGAATCCTGCAAAAATGCATCTTGTTTAGCCGTTTGTTTGGTTGCAGAATAAAATAAATCTATAGAAAAACAAAGAAGCACGTGCAGGCTTGAGACACTCTCTCATTTTTTACAGCGCTTGAACAAATCTGCTGTACCTCCTTCTTCAGTCTCATCTATAAGAAATTGACAAATGGAATAAACAGAGAGCACCATTGAGAGCTAACGTAATACATCCAGACTCTCAGAGGCTCTGGCAGCGGTCAGCTCATGACGATGGCGTATGAAACTTTGACCCCCCCAGCTTTAAGTAACAAGATTGCGAGGAGAGTAAAAGATGAGCCGAAATGACACGCTCACCCTCGAATACAAACAACAGCAGGTGAAGGTCCAGATGCAGCGGAGAAGAGATACCATACAGCACGCAACATGCATGCCATAGAGGTCCCAGCTATCCAGAAGTAAACATTTCTCTGCTGCATATAGCAAGACGGGCTGAAATTGATGTCAGGTCTCCTGACACTGCTGAACCAGCCAAGCAGGATGGAATTTTTCATGGTAAGAAGAAATAAATACATCAGCACGTTGTTTTTGGTGACCTCCACGGAAGTGGCACAATCATCGGTGCGACGGTATGAATTTTAGAAGCAGCATATCAGGCTGAAAAAGTGCTGCCTGTGATTCTGAAGAAAGTAGACTTTGCTGATAGACAGCTGAATGAACTCAATACAATTGGTGAAATAAAAGAGAATTATTCAAAAAGATGAAACAAGTTCATGGTGGGATAATTTAAATCAAATTCAAATGCCTTTTCTGAAGATCTTATGGATAATTCCATTAAAACATACCTGAACCAGAGTAATTTTTAATCTGTTTTCTTCTTTAAGCCATTTTTTTTCAAGTTTCTAAGCAGAGACTAAAATTAATATTTAATCTCAAACATCAAAATAACAATTACAGGGGAGCGAGTACCTGCCAGAAACCACCATGCAATCAGCTAAAAATGAATATAAATGATTACATTTGTATTGTTGCGCTCTTAACTGCATAGTAAGTATGTCTGTGAAACTTAACATCAGTAATACTCCCCTAGATTGAAAAACTAAGCAGAAGAGATGTCATTTTGTGAATTAGCTCTGGATACTTCCACTTCTGGCATTATTTTTTAAGTCTAAGTCTAACTTCCAATGAACATTTTTGCCTAATGATATGGCAAAGTTTATTCCAAAACTCTCGATCTTTCTCGCCAGGCTGTCAGTGTTAAACTCAAATAAGTCCCCAGCAAACATCCTTTCCTCGGCTCGCGATGATACACGCCACTGGATCGCTGCACATTAGCCACGGATCAGCTCGCCAGGCCCAAATATAACACAAGCCTCTAACTAGTTTCTAGTTTCACCTATTAATCAAAGATGTGCCCTGTAGTTTTATGTTTCAGACCTGTAATCCACACAGTCTGTTCTAAAGGATATAACAACATTAGTTGAAACGAATGGATGAGAAAACAAATTAAGTAAATAAATATTAGGAGAGAAAAGCCCAATGTGGACCACAACATTGGTTAAAAGTTCTAGTAATTTTGCTGCTGGCCTAAAATAACACTGACTGGATCATAAACTGTGAAATTACACCATTTACATCCAGTTTGAAAACTACTGAGTTTAAAAAAATGGCTTGCCTAAAATGAGTTGGATACCCTGATCTAAATAATGACCTGATTGCTCATTGCATTCTAAACTGTCACCGGAAGAGTAAGTTAGTTTAGGATAGGCGTATGTAAAATCATTTTTACTTCAGATGTAATCTGTAATGTTTATGGTCCTTTCATGCAGGGTAAGTGATATTGAAATCATTTAGATGGGAATGTAACACAGATAACTGTCTGATACAACAAAAAAACATATTTCATGTACGTAATTATGCATGAAATATTTAAAATGAACACATATCTGGTATTAGTCTAAGAAACAATATTGTATAATACAAAAAAATCGCTCTGTATTGTGGTGAAATTCAAAGCTCATCAACTTATGAATAAAGCATGTGTACTGTATGTTTTCAGTGTTATTTCTCTGAATATGTTATGCATTTATTTTACCATCTTGATTGAGCAACGTCTATTTCGAGATGCAAATTCTATGGCGTAAAGATTAATTAGGTAAATTGTAAGGTACAGTGTATGTTGTAAATAACTGCTTCAAAATGCATGCTGATAATTATACTATACGAATAAAAACAATATCATTTTGCCTTCCCTCTTATGCAGTCATGATTATGAGCTTGTTGTATTCAAGTGCTTCAATGTCGGAAAGAATAAAATGTAGCAACCTATTGGTTGACAATCATATAAACATTTACCTTAAAGGTGCACTATGCAATCTTGCGAACACTATGGGTACAGGATGTGCACCAAAACAAAAACAAACTTTGGCCAACCAATCGGCAAGAAGAGGTGGGGTTTAACGCGCATTAAACACCACCTCTTCTTGCCGATTGTTTGGCCAAAGTTTGTTTTTGTTAAGGTGCCCATAGTGTTTCTTTTGGTATTGCAGCCTCTGTGTTGTCTTTTGAGACTGGGGTTTTTCCCAATGCATTCAGAGGGCAGACAGCAAGGCGATCAAGGGGTGATGCGTACAGTTTGAGATAAAAATAAAATAGAGCTAAAATCCTATAGAGCACCTTTAATTCAATAAAATATATGGGAATACTAGGGAATGCCAATAGGGCGATGTAGTGGCTTGAATTTTATGAAATCATGAGCGATCCATTTTTCTTATAGATGGATCAGCAGTTGCTGCTTTTTGTGTGTTATGACATCAAGGGTTGAACATCAAGTATCAGGAAAAGCATGCTCCATTTCCATAGAAATACTATAAAACCTTTTACAAACCATTACCAGGCTGCAGGAAGAACTTTTCAATCATTTCTACAGATTTTTTCTTGTGAACGTCAGACCAAAAAACAAAAAAAACAAAAACAAACAAACAAAACAAAAAAAACCAAGAAGAAAGATTTTAGTTATTAGGAAAGGTCATCCAGTTTAAGAGCGTATAGAGTTTACATTCTGACGATGGACACCATGCCCTGGTCACTTCAGGCATGTGCTGGATAGAAGCATGATGAAGCTGATAAATAAACTGCTTATTCTCAGGCACATCATGCACTGCTTTTTTTAAAAGTCACCAGATAGCACATGACCAAAGGGGAGATGGTTATATAAAAAGTGTTAGTCTAATGGTACAGCTTTCATTTAGTGTGAAAAGGGAATGGGGTTCAAATCCAGACTTTTAACAACTGAACTTAACAGCTACGATCACCATGCTTTTTAGCTTTGTGTAAAAGAGCAGCTTTGGGAACAACGTAAAAGTAAGTTGAAATATGTGGTTTTTTGTTTGTTTTTTTTCAACAGGTGATGGACTTTTCTCACTGAAGGAAGCATCATTATTGATTGTGGACTGGTATTTTATTTTCCACATATACAAATCACTAATTAAGAACTGCACAAAGTGACATCTGCATGGAAAACTGTAGTCAAATAAAGTGCTGGAAGGGGTTGAAGCCACAAGAAATTAATTTGTAAAACTTAAATTTAACAAAATACCTGTGACGTAGAAATTTAAATAACATTTTTTAAGTTTTAAGTGATTTTAAGTGATTCTAAGTTCAAAAGTTTAAAATGACTGCAATGTAAACTTAAAAAATATTTATTCGTTGATTTTAAGTAAAACGAACACATTTTTACATATCCTTTAAATCGGCATTATGTATTTAAATTGGGTTTTTAACCAGCATTATTGTCCTTTTGTAGTTTTGGGAGGGGTTTTGTAAAAGGTTTCTTCCACATAATTTCAAATGTATTACGATTGGCCCATAAGCTTATTAAATCTAATCAAGTGGGATTTCAGCTGGAATGCATTCAAAACATTCTTTCCCATTTGCCACTGGGATACAAGAATATCTCTAATACACTGAAGAAGAAAAAAAAAGAAAGTCTACTTCTAAAAAGGTAAATAAGCCCCTTAAAAAAATCTATATTCATCCACACTTGATTAAGGCAGAAACACTAATCTTTAGATGGAGGCAACGAGCGACCCAGTGAGTTTTTCTTGTTTTAATTGCACTTCTCCACAGAATCGTCGCTGCACTTCTTACAGATCCCTATGCGTGTTTATTCATAGCCGCCAAGGTTTTTGGTTCTGTTGTCACCGAAACACAATAACAACAAACAAACAAAAAACAGTTCTGTCTGTTTGGCTCTGTGCAAGCATGAATTACACCAGCTTTTCTGTGAGCATATTAAAGTTTTGTTTGCAACACAGAGCTCAACTGTTTGGGTTCCATGAAAGTCTATTAAACTCTGTGCAGACGTAATGACTGCAGTTAACCTCTTGATCACAGTTCCCATGACAACTGAAGTCCTGTTTGTTGCATGCTAATTGGCAGGAGGCACAACAGGCCTCTAAGTGCACGCTCCTTTGATAAGGTAGATGTCTGGATTGCTCAGGATAGTGTACTGCTTTTACTTTATACACTTTTAAAAATAAACATTCTATAAGAGGATCATTCATGGGAATGCCATTTATAAAACTAAAGTTCATAAAACTTTTCTACTTTAAAGCTGCACTTTAAGTTTTTTTTTTAGTTAAATATGATCTGAAATCAATGTATGAGCAAGTACAGAAATTCAAAAATAATGCCTTAAGAATACCCTTATAAAATATTATAAACACAGGCTTCATAGAAAGTGTTACCTAATGTGATTTTTGGGTTAAAGAATTTCTTAATTTGAAATTTGAATAGTATAAAATGAGAGATTAGACTGTGAAGAAACGTCTAGGTTACTATCGTAACCCACGTTCCCTGAAGGAGGGAACGGAGACGTTACATATGGGAACTCGCCA
>JAUMHG010000038.1:1408643-1422161 GCA_032359395.1 Enteromius anoplus
GACCTAGCATGTATGATTATGAGAGTGACATTAAACAGTCGCAAATGGATCTGCCGTCTACCGAGTCTTCGTTACAAAACTGGACTCAAGTTTGCCATTTGCCTAGCTCATACTTGCCTGTTGTCTTACCTGCTCTCTCCTGCTCTTGTTGTTTACTTTATATATATGTGTGTGTGTGTGTGTGCGCGCGTGGAATATTTGTTATGTATATATAAATAAATACATACATGTATATTTAAGAAAAATATGATATTTATACATTCAATTTGTATCTAATATAAATTATATCAATATAAATACACTGCTCAAAAAAAATTAAGGGAACACTTAAACAACTCCAAGTCAGTCACACTTCTGTGAAATCAAACTGCTCACTTAGGAAGCAACACTGATTGACAATCAATTTCACATGAAGAATAATTTAAAATACTAAAATTACTTCAACCAAACCTGAAATAAACATACATTAAGGTTTAATAGGAATATATATTGATATTTCTGAATGAACATTTATGTGATATTTATGAATAAATAAAGCATGGCAGGTTTATTTGTATACTGCATTTCATACGCAACGGTAATTCAAAGTGCTTTGCATAAAAGGAAATCAAATAATCATAAAATGAAATAAAAAATAATCAGCAATAACACAAATAAAAAAAAAAACAGACTTTTAAAAATAAAAGCCAATTCAAAATATGAATAAATACTTCAGTAGTATATGAATAATACTAAATAACATGGGTATGGTATATACGTATATGATTAAAGGGACACCTCAGAGTCCCCAGAACCCATTGTAAAAAACTAAAAAGATAATGTTGTACATGTAACAGCATGCTGATTATTGTCTTTTTTTGTTTCTTATGAACTCACAAAAGCAGAAGTTAAGGGTTTGTAGTTCAATCAGACCTAAACCACTTTCTGGGTGTTCTCAAATAGCTTCTGTGGAGCAGTCATCAATCACTGACCTTGAAATAGGCTTTTCTACACGGGATGCTAAAATGCTGTGCGATCACACAGCGATCACACATGGAGTTTGTCTGGCAAACTGAAACTGTATGTGATTTTCTTTCACTTAAGCACACAGACTCTAAGCATATTAAAATGCTTCGCAGGTTCGCCAATTCATCAGCATAACAGAGTCCTCCATAAGCAAACTCCAAAACAACTGCTCTATAGAGGTATACATATTTGGGTCTGCAAGACTGTATCAAACAAACGCAGCATTGTTTTAACTACAGCACTTGAGTAACTTTATCTGAAACTCCGACGTAGGATGGTACAATGCTGTTTATATCAATATGCTTTGATGTGAAAGTGTCTAAGAAATGACAGGACACACAAAATGAGAGCTGCTGCAAGAAACGTACACAATCCAAGCTGTCCTAAACATGAGATGTGCTTTGTATTAACCGCTTCAAATCAAACCATAAGTATAAATTTGAAAGCAGCTTTTATTTTGCATAAGGTTTCAACCTGACAGCAAACAAGCCCCTGTTAAACTTGACAGACTTCACTGAAGCAGCACCGGTATGCCAATGCATGTAAGACAGATGGAGCACTGACAAAAAATAAATTAGGGATGCAACAATTCACTCAACTGACAATGCGATACAGTTCACAATACTGGTTTCTCTATAGAATTTTCTGACTTTTTTTGACAAAATGAAATGTAGAACACATTATAAGTGAAAACGTGTCCTTTTATTTCTCAGGCAAAATGCTGCACATCTTGTGTGATCTGTCAAATAACAAAAATAAATAAAAATTTTAAAACTAATCTCAAATCAACTAAATAGGGGCCATTCTCCCGAATAGTCCACAATTGACTCCCAATCTCACAGTTGAATTTTATGTTATGATCATGCTATTTTGGCAATATGGGGGTCCTTAATTGTCTGATTTCACATAAAACTATGAGTTTTCTCCAAATAATTTAAAGTGCCCCTATTATGCCATTTTAAAGGTTGCTAATGTTTTATGAGTCTCTTAAAACAGGTTTACATGTATGCAAAGTCAAAAAACACATTTTACCCCATTTCTAAATGAGCTCTCCGTGAGCCCTTACTGGTGGGATTGGTCAGATGGCGCAGTCCTTTATGATTGGTCTACCGCCGCCTTTCTGACATTACTAGGGATGTTAACCACTCATTCTTTGTAGATTCATCTTTCAGAAGGGCATATAACACAAATTTACTCTCCCAGGATACAGCGTCTTCTTGACATGATGTAATCCATGTGGAAATTGTACCGTTTGTGGGCGGGACAATTGTTCGGGACGTAGAATGTACAGTAGGTGGACATTATGCAAATATGTTACTTAGTGACGTGGATCTGTAACAAAAAAAGATTTTAATTGCTGACGACTCGTTTAGGCGAATATGAGCCGACTATTTTTTTGATAGACAATAACTTTAACTTATCGTGCACTGTCAGTGTCACAACTTTGCAGATAGTTTTATGTTCACATACAGCTACATGACACACTGCATGAACGATCATGTTTGAAATAGCATAATAGGGGCACTTGAATATACAGTCTATTATGGTGATGCTATTTTAATGTGTGTGAATAAATCCAAACAACCCTATAGATTTAAGTTTCACTTTCCAAAATCCTTGACTGACAGAGGAGCATCTTGGCGGCAGGGATTTGAATCTTTAATAAGACTCAAATTGACGCAGACAGAGTGATTTTTTTTTCTTTGATCAAGTAGGGTAATACAAGACATTTCAAAACATTTCAGCTGGTTTATAATGTATTGTCTATACATTATTTATCTCGAAGGTGATTTGGTTGAGTTACATTGTAACTCATCATTGTGTGCTTCATTGTACAGTGACAAACAATAATGCATAATAATAATGATTATGACTGACATGCCCCGAATGCTCAAACGTTTCTGCGCAGCTCTGAATAAAGTCATTTTAAAGACATGTTCTTCATGCAATGACATGCATTTTAGCTGCCGTGTTTCTGCACGTTTTTGAGTGAAGAATGTGCCTGACATTATATGACTGACATACTGCAATAGCTTGAGATAAAAAACATTGTTTGAGCTCTACTGAAGAAGCAGTCACCTACATCTTGGATGCCCTGGAGTTAAGCAGATAAACATCACATTTTGATTTTTGGGTGAACTATCCCTTTAAGACTGTCCAATGTCTGACGATGCTTTGTAATGTATTTTACTGACATGAAAATGGGTGAGGGGTGAAAAAGGTGAGAAGGGTTCTCGAGGGGTGATGTGGCCTCTGATGGGGAGACTCCCACAGAATAAATATTATGGCCTCATTAGGGGACATGCTGTAACTTAACTTGTTTATTCTTCCATCACGATTGACAAAAAAAGTTTTGGGGTTTTTTTGGGGGCAAAAAATAAAAAATCAACAATATAAGTATTTTCTACCATTATCGAAAAACATACAATCAACTAAAAATGCTATTTGCTATTGCAGAAAGAGCATGCCAGAAAAAAAAAAAACATGTTTGTTAAAAGTTTCCCTTTGCCAGTTTTACGGAATAATAAGCCAAGCACAGGTTCTGAAAAAATACTGTATTGACATTTGACTAAAGACATATGTACATCCCTTAAAGAAAAGGACACCTCTTGCCCCTTTACTCAGACCTTGCCCTCCAGTTGAAGCCACGACCAAATCCAGCTGCATTTCAACCCAGCATCCAGCTGTTTAACCAGAGCTGCATCGTTCTGCCCTAACACACTCCTACTGCAAAAATAATGTTTGTATTAGTATTAACGGTACTTTAGCATTGAATGTAACTTGCTCTCTTCAGGGTACATTCACGTGAAGTTTTAAATAATCAATAAATACCATCCAAGACTTTTCCAAACCCCCCCCCCACACACACACACAAAATAATTCCTCCTCGGATCTACACGATTCACGTGGGTCGCCTGTTGTGGCTTCAGGTAAGGGATTTTCATGCATGATTTTGCCCCACCCCCAAACATATGATTTGACTATGAAAACTGGGACACCCCTACAAATAAATAAAGGGATAAATACAAATGAAAAAAATCAGAGGCAACCACTGCATTTTATTCAAAATTCAAAACAAAATGCAGCTCAAGTAGTTTTCTAATTTACTTTAGTTATGTAAAATTATGCTACGTAAAACATGTTTGCATAGTTATAAATAAATCCATATGAATCAAGCAGTTTATTCCAAGTCTTATGAAAAGATATTTTCACTTTATTTGATGAACAGATTTAATTTAGGCTTTGATTCACATAAAAACATATTCTGCAGAGCACATTCAAGAACCACTCGATAAAATCTTTCATTCCAAATGACAAACATTACATAATGCTTAATGAGAATTTGTTCACTTTCAACACTTAAAGCATGATTATCTTATCTATACTGCTGTCTCCATGTTAAATTCCTAGTGCATTGCTGTATTTATACAAGATAAAAGTGCCTGCTGTTTAAATGTACGATGTATGTCACATTATCTGAACTGACATGTTTATTCTGCTGCTCACTTAAAAGAAAATGCCATTTTCCGATGGATGGTTCCCAGTACTGAATCACTGGATACATTCAGAAGGATAGTTATTGGTCTGTGTCACCTCACTTCAAGGAATGTTAACATTGTACCGCTGCCTCACTCTTTTTTTTTTTTTTTTTTTTTTTTTTTTTTTTTTTTTTTTTTTTTTTTTTATATCTTGCCTCAATTCTCTCTGTCTGACTCAATGACAGCTATTCATACTTCCCCCATACAAATGAATGACACACAACACCATTTCAATTAAGATTCCTCCCTTTTTTTTAGCTTCGTCTCTCTTCTAAACTGATAACTGGAGCCATTCAGCACATCCTGGATTACCCAAAAGAAGTAGGTCATCCATGTCTTTGCCATTTTCCTCATTTAATTTCCAATAAAGTACTGTGTAACTCAGAGGTGCTTGGCTCTGCATTGATCCACAATTTAAAACCCAACACGCTAATAATAAATAAATAAAACTTATCTGATGATGATCATCTGCTTTTTATGATCACACAAACTCTCTATGAATAGATCAGTGAGGAAGGAGATCGTGTTAGGCTGCTGCAGTGTGATTATTTCTCACATCAAAGATCTCTTTTGATAGACAATCAAACCTTCAATCCATCTGTGCAGAGGACACAAAATAGCTTCAGTCGGAGCCCCTGTGGCTGCCTTAGCCAAATCTAATAAAAAACATGGTGGTGTTTCTCACACACGCTGTGTGTGGTCATTAACTTCATTGACGGGAGGCAGGATGACACAGTACAGGGTCCTTAGCCAGCTAACAAGTCCCCCTTACCGCTCCCAGATGGTGCCCCATTGTTTTAAAGAATCCTCATGTCCTCGTTAGACCCACGGATCCAGTGTAAGGTCTGGAGACTCACACCATCTGTCCCCTTGAGAGACGTCTCGCAACAGGACAGAGCTAGCAGGCACACCTGACCGTGAGGCTGTTTCATTACGGTAAAGAATTCATTAAAGTCCCCGTACCTGTCAATGTGACATAGCCAATGGGGCGATATATGCTGTCTTTCATTTCATAGCCTTCACATTTCATGTTCAGAAAAGACACTTTTGACTTAATGTATCATGCACATCACCGATTAACTTGCTGATCTCAACGGTCTGTCTCCGCACACAGCAGGAACACGATGGACTGTCCAGCTTGCTCTAATGTCAATGGAAGATATGAGTATATCTCACAAAAACATGCCCAGGTCAAATGTCACTCCCAAAATCAAAACAATTTAAAATAAAATAATTAAATTATGCATGAAGAAAAATCAGCCCATTTTTAAGATTTCATTCATTTTAACATCTATTTTGATTATTAAGAATAAGCACTTTCCACTTACTATTTTCCGTATTGACCCAAATGGTAGAAATCAGATATTTTACTATCTGTATTGAGAAAATCTCGGTTACGTATTGTAACTCGTTCCCTGAAGAAGGGAACGGAGACGTCACGTCGGTGACCTACGAATAGGAATCTCGCTTTGAGATGGCCAATCTACTCTGCGTGTATGAAAACACGCCAATGAAATTGGCATATGCTGATTAACATCCAGCTGCATCTGATCGCAGCGCGAGTATAAGTAGGCAGCGGATTAAGCATTCATTAGTTCTTCGCTGAGTAGTCAAGCCGGTGACACGGCCCCCTAGCGGCGGTACAGATCCATGGCGACGGGACGTCTCCGTTCCTTTCTTAAGGGAACGAGGGTTACAATACGTAAACGAGACATTCCGTTTCAGTCGTTCACTCCAAGTCATGTCGTTGACCGACGAATAGGGATCCCTACCAAAACGCCACGGACGCTGCCCCTTTCAGCGCCGTGTGGGAGTCTTCCAAGCCCCCAGTGTTTGGCCTCTAGGCTGGGACTCTAACCACGGGATACCAGCACTGCACAAACTGGAGCACTGGAATGTCTAAGAGACGTGCGGAAGTCAGCCTTCCTGTAGGAGGAATAAGACGGATACACATACAGCCTTCGTTCCAATCCCTGCTGCAGAAAGAGAAGCACAACTCTGATCGGGCATCCCTGGGGGTCCTCTCGTTGAGAAGAACACCACTCGACGAACAGGTTCCATTTCAATGCGTAGGCAGCTCTTGTAGTAGGCGCTCTCGCAGAAGAAATCGTGTCAACTACCGCTTGGGGTAGGTCACTTAAAACCTCTACGTCCTGTCCAGGGTCCAGACATGGAGTTTCCAGAGGTCTGGAGGTGGGTGCCACAGGGGGTCTTCCTCAGAGGATTAGGCAAAGGAGGAGCTGTCACAAGCATAAATTGGGGGAACCAGGTCCTGGTGGGCCAATAAGGTGCTACCAGCAGGACCTGGTCCTTGTCCTCCCTGACCTTGCACAGGAACTGTGCTAGAAGGCTCACTGGGGAAAAATTTTCCCTATGTTGTCCGTGCGGACTAGTACGTGACAGCCCTGTAGGTGCTTCTTGAGACGACCCAGAGCTTGATGTACTGCTAGCAGCTCGAGGAAATTGATATGCCAATGCAGATGTGGTCCCATCCAAACCCCTGACACTGCATGCCTGTTGTACTTGGCCCCCACCCGGTGGTAGAGGCATCTGTGAAGACAACAGCATGCCAGGAAACCTGCTCTAGAGGCACTCCTGCCCGGAGAAAAGAGAAATCCGACCATGGGGAGAAGGTTTGGCGGCAGGCTGGTGTTATTTAAACCCGGAAGGTGCCGCGTCGCCACGCCCACCTCAGGACTCGATTGTAAAGCCAGTGTTGAAGCAGTCTTACATGGAGCAACCTTAACTGTGTTACCGCTGTGGCTGCAGCCATATGCCCCAAGAGCCTCTGAAAACATTTCAGCGGAACTGCCATCCTTCCTTTGAACGTATTCAAGCAGTCCAGCATTGACTGAGCGTGTTTCTGCGTGAGGCGCGCTGTCTGGGCGACCGAGTCCAACTCCATACAGAGTTTGCTCTTCTCCCAGTTGACCCGAAGTCCCAACAGTCTGAGCCGGGGACTGTGCTAGTATCAGCCAGTCATCGAGGTAGTTGAGAATGCGAACCCCTTGCTCCTTGAACAGAGTCATGGCGGCCTCCTCTACTTTGGTAAACCTTGGGGCAACAAGGAGAGCCCGAAGGGCAGAACACGGTACTGATATGCTTGGCCTTCGAACGCGAACCTCAGGAATGGGCTGTGTCGCTGAAGGATCGAAACATGAAAGTATGTGTCCTTCAAGTCTATCGCTGAACCTGGGAGGGCGCAGGGTGAACTGAAACGCATAGCTGAGCCGGATGCTCCGGATGATCCTCTGAGACGGTCTGAGCCTGCTTCAGGCATCTAACAACCGAGCTAGTGGTACCATCGGGGATAACGGGTTGCCAGCAGTGGGCCAGCAAGGGAAAACGCAGGGACCCGACTCAGGCGGGCCGAAGCGGGGTCTGAGTGTGTGCAACTTACCTGCGTTCAGTCAGAAGTGATGGCGGGTAGTCCGTTGGCTCGTCCTCCCGGCCCTTGAACTGGTGCCTGTAATGAGAGGAGAGTGAGTGTGTAACAAAAGCTCTTTTACAGGCCTGTCCACAACACCTCGTCCCCTCAGGGGACCCAGAGATAGAAGAAACTGCTCTTTTGTCAACATTTTGGGTACCACTGACCATGAGGCCAGTGGCTGGTGTAAAAAACAAAACAAAGGATTCTCTGCCCAGCCCTCCTCCGGGGGAGGGAGTGGTGCGTTCTCTTGAAGAACAGCTCCTTCCATCCCTGGGTCACCTGTCCTAGGGCCTCTTGCACTTCCGTTTTCCACCCGGCTTGGTAGGGGCCTGGACGGGCTGGGCGGGAACCCAGCGGCTGGCTCCTCGACGCTGCCGATGTGAAGGCTGCTACTGCTGGCTGCGGAAGGGCGGGGGTGGCAGCAGGGGGGGCGACCTCAGCGACGAGCAGGCTGAGGCAAAGATGTGACGGATGACTGCTTCCGGGCGGAGAACTCTCACCCGCATCGCTGAAGAGACATGGGACATGGGAGCACCAGATCGCGGAAGCGGAATGGGGACCCCACCCCCTTTCAGGTAGCGGAGCCTGGTCCACAACTCTGCGACGGTCATCTTCCCAAAACAGGAACATTACTCGTCCACAAAAGCTGCCTCAGTCCTGCCTAAATGAACAGGGTTAACATAATTTTTTTGTGTTTGGTGCTTAAACTGCACATTAAATATGTGCCCATTAAATGTTACTATAAAGTAGGGCTGGGCGATATATATCGAACGATACATTATTCGCATCTCGTCAGTAAACCCGGTTCTTTGATTAGCGGTAAATCTCCGTCAGCTGTTTTTAAATACAGCCAGCTTATGAACAGAGCCGTAGATCACTGACAAGCTGCGCCCTTGAATTACCCACGCAACGTGTAGCTTGTCAGTGATCTACGGCTGACAAGTTGTTGTCAACTACGTCTGTATGCAATGAGCGGTGACAGTGGTCTGAATGTAATTACTTTGCATGTGCTAAATAAAGAAAACTACTCAAATTAATCCATTAAAGGAATAAGTCACCCAAAAACTAAAATTGAAAATAATTATTTTTTTGTTTGTGATTTTGCAACTGTTTCCTATGTCTTGTCCAAATAGATGGACTTTGGTTTTACCAAAAAAAGCACACATGAACGTATCTAGTTTTGCAGCAGAAGACAATAATATTTGTTAAATACTGATGAATTGACTAAAGTGACAAAAATACGCAAGTTTTGAAAGCACGAGGAGGCAGAATCACTCCTGGCATTTGCGGGGCTTCATGGAAGTTTGTTTAGCTCAGCGATCACCGAGAGTTTACAACTCTCTGATTGGAGGATTTTTTTTTTTCATGAGTAATGTAGCTTTTCACCAAGACTTTGTGTTGTTACAACAATTATTTCAGACATAATCTGGATAGAGCACATCAGACAATAGTAGCATATACCATTAAACATCCTCTGAGCTCACAGTACGTCTGTCTTTAGAGGTTTATAACTTTCAGTTAAAAACAAATATTTACCTATGTAGAAAATGAATGGCATTTTTATTTTCCCGAAACTCCACTGTTGCTTTATAGGAAGTAAAGCTATACTAAGCCAGGCCTCTTGCATCATGACAGCAGTGAATAACTGCATCACAATCACAACAATACTATTATGATATTAATGTGCTACAAAACCAAAACAGATCCTCCAGGCTCATAAAAAGAGATTGAGGTGAAGTGTTCAGTATTGGGAGACTATGGCTCTAGTTTAAATAAGGCTGGAGTTTCATTGGGGGAACACTAAATCCCACCGGCTCAGGGGCGCAGATGCAAATTGTATTTTGTGCTATTGTTTTTGGATCCCCATTTTTCTCTGAGGGAAAGGTTTGGAGTCAGCAAAATTTTCTCTCAACAGCAGAGGAGACAGAGACAAAGAGAGAGAGAGAGAAACTGTGTGAAAGTGAGAGAGACAAAAACAAGGAAAGAGAATTACCTGTCTGGCTCTGAACCAGTTTGACCTCCCTCATAATGTATTCATAACAATGATACCTGCAAATTCTATCTGTTAAAAACTCGGGCTAACTTTTTATATTTCTTCCATATGCCAACATAGTGTGTATTTTATGTAGTTGTGCACTTTTTTTTTAAATTAAGGTGCTTTAAATATTTATGAATATAATAATTTCACCACAATATAAAGTACTCGCTCTGGACTCTGTTTCAAATTTACTTATTTTTTTGTTGCTGTTGTACAAGCAGGATGTGGAAGCTGATCAGTGGCATTTGCCCCGCCCCTTCCTCCACTGTGATTGGATGACTGACTAAAAAGTGACTGTGATGAGTCAAGAAAGATTTAAAAATAAATTAGCTCATTTACTCAGCAAAGATGCATTAACTTGACCCAAAGTAAATGTTTTTACAGTATTCTTAATAAAATAAATACAACTTGTGACTTGTAAAAACATAAAAAAAATCCTAGTGACTCTAAACGTTTGAATGGCAACACAAAGAAAAGTTTCAACAATGTCAATTTTAAAGGGTTTGTTCATCCAAAAAATGAAAATTCTGTCATTAATTACTCATCCTCGTGTCGTTCCAAACCCGTAAGACCTTTGTTAATCTTCAGAACACAAATTAAGATATTTTTGATGATATCGGTGAGCCACCTGACCCTCCTTAACAGCAATACAACTGAAAGCTGAAATGATCCCAGATCCAGAAAACATCAGTAAAACTGTGTGACATCAAACAATGTTAAAAAATAATAAAACTTCATAAACAATATATAGTTCCTTTTTAAGCATAACCCCATAACCATTTGTTTTGAATTTAGCTAGTTAATTTACAATAGCAAGAATAAAATACTGTAACATTCTGAAACTATAAAGACCTACAAAAACCCTGGAGAAATAAGGACCAATTGGTTTCAAGTTATTGTGGTGGTTTCCAAAAGCAGCCACCTCGCAAGACATGACTACATTTCATCTAAATCATAGATCAAGCTGAATGATATTATTTTCTCTGTCATTTTGAATTAAGGGTTCAATCAGCAACAACAACCTCTCCTTTAAAGAACTTGATGAATTGCCAGGTTTGGCCCAAAACTTGCTCGTCTCATGGGAGCAGCAGAAACACAAGGTTTAAAGTCGCCTTCGCTGCGTGTTTTATCAAGTGAGCTCTTGAATCATAGAGAGTAATCAGACGCCATTGATTTTCCCTGTGCCGTAGTGTTTTTTTACAAGGCACAATTCAGCTGAGATTACAATTAAGGCAGGAGATCTACAATCTGTCTTTCGCTACCTTCCCACTAAACTGAAAGGAAGATAAACTAACATTAATTACAGATTTGAATCCAGGATAATTGCCAAGGCCTTTATCTGTCTCCCTCTCTCTCTCCCTCCCTCCCTGTCTGAAACTGCTGTCCTCTTTTTCCTGACACTCACTGGAGTTTTCCCGAACAAAAACTCACTTTAGCCTGTCAGTACCAGTTCAGTGTTATGGAGCTACGATGCTTTTGTCTTTATCTAATATGACAGCAGTCTTTTCAGGTGTCAGGTACAGACGCCGCCGTAACATCTACACAGGGGAACTCTTCTCACTGCCAAAGCCCAAAATTCAAATGCTGGAATTATTTATTTTGATGTCTGTTGCTACTTTTGAATTGGGGAAATATATTTTCAAATGCAAACTGGAGTTTTAAGCTGTGAATGCAGGAAGGCTTCTGTGGTTTGAAAGTGAAATATAAACTTAATCACCTAAGGTTGTAGACTAAAACGATAACACTACCTAAAATAAGAGTAAACTGTTTTTATTAGCTAGACAACACGTCAAATACCTAATAGGTAAAACTATCACAAGAGTGTTTTCAGATAAAGTATCTTGAATATAACAATGTTAATTGAAAATGGGTCACGCGGTGTAATTACCTAGTAAGTAGTTAGTAGTAGCCGTTGTACTTACCATGTAAGTTATGGAACAGTTATTTCCAGTTTTATACAGTATTTACAGTTTGAAATTATGTAGACGTAACAGGCAGCTATATGTTACAAAGTGTATCAAGATTGTATGTGTAACTGTAGCTGCCTGTTACATCTACATAATTACAAAAAAATTCATTATTATAAAAATCGACAATCTATCAAATGTACTGAAATATTTTTTTTGCCATATTTGCGACAGATGGATAGATAGATAGATATTCTGTGTTTTCTTCAGCACATGTATGGCTAAAATCAGTCATAAAAATGCAATTTAGGTTTTATTGGGTCTTTAATATCATCAAAATTTATTAGTCAGCTCTACTTTTTAGCCAACGTCACATCCATCATTGTCAGCAATATGTACATGGCGCTTTTTTCTGTCTGGCAGCTGCGCCCCTCATACTTTTATGACCCGAATGCCTTTGATGTTCGGCTGATGTCTCTGAGCAGGCCAGCCTTCCATCTAAACTCATGAAACCCCAATACTGAGCAGTCCGGTAATGAACACATTAATATTCTGTTCAATATTTATGTAGCTGCTATCTCAGTCCCGCAGATCAGATCTATATGGAGAAGAGCAGACCACAGGATTCCTCTTGGGACGTAAATAAATCAATTTTAGTAATGAATAGCTCAACATGCTCATGTTTTTTCTCTGCTACTCAGCAAATGGCAGGCAGTGCCTTTAGATAATGGCTCAGAAAATAATATGTAAGAGCATGCCTCTATGTCTGGCTGCGTTGCGTACAGTAGACATAATAACTGATCACTATTTCCCGTGTCCGGAACAGACATTTGCACAAATACATCATGGCAGACGCTGCATGCTGGATACTTTGAACTTCAATATGGGCTTTCAAAGCTTTTAAAAACATCACTGAAAGTCTGAATAAGCAGAACTCGTACAGAGTGACAAAGCCGACAGTGTCAAGGACAGTACATTGTGTGTTTAAGCAAAGCAACTATTTGGATTTGACATATCAGAATTTCAAGATCCTCTTACTATACCTTCAAAACAGTAAATCATGCTAAATGTCTTGAAAAACTTTATAGAATTTTAAAACTTGGCTTTTGTCTTTCATTTATGAATCATATAAATCACCCAAAATAATTAAACCATTAGAGCAGCTTTAGTGGCTAGTATCAGTATTGCTCATATTTTCGTCATTCTGGATCTAATATAGAATTTAAAAAAGTTATTTAAAATTCAGCGTTTTTACAGTCAGAGGCTGAGCGACAGCGTGGCATGTCACTGACTGACAAAATGTATTGATTTTTATTATTTAAGGTCAAACTTTAGAGTGGTCACCCACAATACACTTAACATTTTTAACACTTTTGAAATAAATAAATAAAGTAGTAACAAGTGACATCGTTAAAAACGTGTATTAAATGATTCAAATGTTACAAACCGGATTCCAAAAAAGTTGGGACACTAAATGCAATGACGTGGAGATGGCAAATGTCAATATTTTATTCAGATATGGACATAAATCACGGAACAAAAGTTTAAACTGAGAAAATGTATCATTTTAAGGGAAAAATATGGTGATTCAAAATTTCA
>JAUMHG010000038.1:1436477-1452483 GCA_032359395.1 Enteromius anoplus
AACAAAACAAGCCAATGGGCATTGGCATGCACTGATTGCATCCAGCTGCAACTGATCACTGTGTGAGTATAAGTGAGCAGATGGTGCATGCATCATTTATCCTTTCGCGAATTTTCGCTTTATCATGTCAAACATGGCGGAGTCCCTCTGCCTCTGCCGCGATCGAGTGTTCGTCCCGGCACCTGGGAAGTTCTCACTCCTTAAGCGCTCCGCAGCCGGTGGAGTTGTCGTTGGAGCGGGGCAGCCTGCTATGGGACAGAGTGTACCGGTCATTTCCTTCGGTGCTCCTCCTGACAACCAGATGTGGATCGTAGCATTGGAGGGCAAGCCCTCTCTCTCCGGGGATGGCAGTTTGCCCGGCGTCCTACCAAGTTCAGGGCCATCCAGTTCACCATAGTCAGGTCTGTCCATGCCCCTGTCTTGCATGCAGAGATTGTGGTCCAGCAATAGAGCTGGTCCCTCTAGCCGATATGAGGTCCAGGTTTTACAGCTCCTACTTCATTGTGCCCAAGGCAGTGGGTTACAATCAGTCTTGGATCTGCGAGTTTTGAACCGTGCACTCCACAAGCTGAAACGCATTTTTGGATGCATCCGTCCCAGAGATTGGTTCGCAATGACCTGAAGGATACGTACTTTTATGTGCCCCAGGAGCAGGTGTGTCAGAAACGGGGCACCCTTTGGCACCTTTGGCAGACGAGGCTACGCGTTGAAGTGGAACCGAGGTGTGCCCTGTCCACTCAGGTTCTTGCTCACTCCAATAGAGGTGTTGCTTCATCCTGGGCGCTGGCTCATGGCGCCTTGCTAGCAGAAATCTGTAGAACTGTGTGCTGGGCAACTCCTAACACGTTTGCTAGGTTCTATAGCTTGTGTGACGAATTGGTTTTCTCCTGTGTTCTCACCTCAAACGGTTAGTTGCACCGAGAGGTCCAATTCAGAGTCGGCTTGTGGCATCTTTACACCCTTTTGCCAGAGAGTTCCCTGTTTGGGCAAACCCTGTTGAGTCCTCCAGCACTCCGGCGGCCAGATGTGGCAGAACAGATTAGATTAGATTTCAGCTAATGAATTCTTGAAAGCTACTGTCAGGCTAGTGCCCATAAGATGACCCTGTTGGGATCCCATATGTGTATTCCAAGGTACACCTACTATGGCCGTGTTTTCCAGGCAGACTACAATCTGCCATCTCTAGAGGATGCAGGCTGAGTCATCTCAGAAAGTTCCATGAGCAATAGGGCCCTACGGGGTGACTTCACATGCATGTACCAGTTGTTCACTTATACTCGGTGATACCCAGTGATCAGTTGCAGCTGGATGCAATCAATGCATGCCAATGCTCATTGGCTTGTTTTGTAACACTCAAAGTAAATTGGTCTCTCTCGCGAGATCCAGATTCGTCATGAAATTGACGTGATATCTCTGTTCCCTCCTTTACATTTAAATAAAACTATAATTTACTTTAAATACATAAATAATAACATTTATTTAACAGTACAACTGTGAAGTGTAAATTTCTTACTTTTAAGTCACAAATGTTCTGACAAAAAAGTTTAGTTTTTTTTTAAACCCAGGTTTGCTGTGTAGAACTGCACAATATGTTCAAAATTATTAGTATATATAAATATAAATAAATAAATATATATATATATACACACATACATAATGTTTTTTTAAATCATGTTTTTAAGTCATGGTATTTTACATAATTTTTTAACAAACTGCAGATTAACTGGAGTGCACAATAAAAACAAGATTTTTGAAAAGTGTTACAAGCACTTTTCCTTACCAGTATGGAAAGTTAGTTGGCACATTTCATGTTCCCAAATGCATGTTAAATAACCCAAACACTGATGCAAAGTTTGGTTGGAGTAGCATTAACCAAGCCACTCTGTGATGCAGCTTTTGATTTTATTTTTTGAATAATCATGCAGCCCAATTTCCATGTGAGTTTGGCTTAAAAAAAAAACAGGCGGTCTTATTAAGACAGTTGTGAAATCTGTCACATATTTCTTTGAGAAAGGCAGAGCGCAGACATTGCGATCATGCCGAAGCCTTTTTATCATTTTAATCCTGACTAATAAATGAATATTTCAGAGTACCGCGAACAGACGTTTCATCTGATGCCATTTGAATGCCATTTCCTGGTGGCCCTGATGACTTTGGCAGGCCAGACAGATGCAGGCACGTGGGCGAACGGGTCTCTACCGGATGTGTTTATCAGATTCTCACAAAGGCCTCTGGGGCAGGCTGCCATGCCGCTGACGCTGACATGTGGATGCGAGCTCGCTAAGTGAGATGGATGGGATCGGCACCCGCTCAAACAAAAGTCTCACTCTCCTGCACACACATGCGCGGACAGACGCGCACCTCCCAGCCTGTCACACACACTTCACCATGTCATCTATCTCATGCTTATCCAGCCTAAACACACACACGTAGCAGCGCAGATACGGCCTTGTGTCCTGGTCAAAGAATTCCAAATGACTTCTGTTTTTTCCCCCACCATCTCTTTCTCTGATTATTTTTTTGCAGTCAACGTCTGTGCAGACCGGCCCTGTCACTTAACCTTTATTTCTCTCTCTCTCCATCGTTCTCTGGAAAAATAAAGACAGAGGAGGGAAATGACATATCCACTCTGAGCGCCGAAGCTCTCTTTATCACTCTCTCTCTCGCCGACAGACAGTCAAATCGTTCACGGTAAGACACTGGGTCAGATGAAACAGGGGTGTCTTTCTGTAATGCACGAAAAAGACGTTTATTGTAATGGGTCAAAACTCATTTTTCAGTTCAAGGCACAGGTTATGGCTTATTCCCAAAATGACATTTATCTGAACACTATCAGGCCCTTTGGCGTGACAGGTATCTATTAGCTTTAAATAATGTGTCGCATATAAATGCTAATTATACAACAGTTGGTTCTGCTCTTTGAATTTGACTGGTTTGCATCCGCTTCCCTGTGTTCGTGAGTTCAGGACAGGATAGTCTGTGCATAAGTGCTGGCGATTTATTTTCAGCAGTTACATCATTATGCCAGTAGGTGGCGACTAGCAACTCGGTCTTTATGAGTTTGAAATTCATTCACTCAGTTGAAAAGCTACCATTAAAAATGTATTTTATAGTTAATACAAATCTATGTTGGATAAATTCAGTTCGGACGTTAGTCAGGCACTCTGCAACCTTGAATTCTTTCTTTTAACCGTTTTCTGCTGATGAAGCAAAACAAGACAAAGTAACCAGTAATATTATGCCTAATACTAAAAGGTTTTTCCCTTGTTTATTGAACTTCTATATAACTCACTATTGTGCTGTTGGTCAGATCAGTATTCAGAACAACAACAAGCATGACTAATTAAAATAGCTGAATATTAATAACAAGGCAAATATTATAAATAAATAAGGAAATGGAGAAACAGAAAATGCCCTTTTTCCCCATATTAATTCAAATGCTCATTTTTGTTTATTAAAACAAAAGCTTTGCAGTTTAACAAATTGCTGTGGGAAAAGTCATCTTTATTGATGATGTTGTTACAACACTGTGGCCAGAAGTAATAGTCTCATACATTTCCTGCTAAATTAGGAGATTTTGGAAAGAGAAGGTTTGAAAAAAGAAAGACTTCTTACATAAATCATGAACTTAATGAACCAGTGTTAGATTCAAATGAAGTGAGGACTTGTGCGTTTCATCTGCGAATGGTATAGAAGATGCATTTGAGTAGATTCTCGTAACTGCGACAATCAGAGTCAACTCATGAGTCAGTGAGTTATGCACTACAGGGAAGGATAAATAATTATGATATTTACATATTATGGGCTGCATGATATATAAATGGTAAGCCTAATGCAGAAAGTAATTACATTTGATGGCTTCTGTCATTAACTTCAACATCACGATATACAGATGCACGATGACATTGTTGGAAGCGGAATATCTCTCAGCATCCTTGTGTGGTTTTGACCACACTGACATTAACACGACAATGTTAAAATGCCAATTCTCTGTGTGATTCTGTTTCGTAACATTACAGTAAGTAATAAAGTGTGTCGTTAAATGAACGAGCACAGGGTGTATTTGGCTTCAGAGTTAGTAGCAAAGTCTTCCAATGCTTCCATTAACAAGCAATGCAAATAATACCAAGCAAAGCAACAACAAATCTTTACACAGCCTGTAAAAGGGATCAATAAATTGTGCTTCCATAAAAACAAAACTGTACACCAGGCTATTGAATACATCACTTTACAATATATCACAAAAAGGCCATTATATAGGTGCTACCTTGTGCATTTGCACATCAAAAGTATGTGCCTGTATTTGTTAACAATGCTGAGAAAGCTGAAAGTGATTCACAGAGCTTCTAGTGGCCTAAATTCAGTTAATGAGTATTATTTGTGCAAAACACAAACTTAAAGAAATTACACATGCAATCATTAGGATGTGTATTACTGAAATAATACAGTGATATTCTGTACACAATAAAACTTGCCTTTAAACAGGGGGAAAAAAACTTATCCAATGAACTTTCTCAGCAACAATGTTAGTTCTTGACAGATTTAGCCTCTGCATTATTTTTTTGCACACCAATGTGATATTCATTTTTAGCTGTAACTCCCCCATGGTAGTTGTTCTGTGTAGTGGTCAAGATCCCAATTATGTAAGAAAGCTCTCCATTTTAGTCTGGCAACATAGCATGTCTAGAATCAGTCTGTGTCGAGTGGCTAATGCCGTTAGATTTGATAACACAAATGACTGAATGTGATTGGTGCTCTGAAATGGTCTAATAGAGAAGTTCCACCACAAGCTTAGCTAAAAACAAAACATGTCAAAAACATCCGTCAGTTACTTTACCTAAAAAGATCAACACAAAGTCTTTGTTTTATATATTTATTTCTATTATAAATTGTATGGCTCAGTATACTACACATGTGTGCCTTATTCTAGATTCAGAATTGAACTGTTGCATTTCATTTCTAGAATTGAGATAGCAAACAGGATGCACAATTGCAATTTGAATGTTGCAGAATTTAAATGAAGTACAATATCAAGAAATTTATAGAACTTGTCGAACACCTTTAGATAGATAGATAGACAATAATGCTGTAAATACCAATTTACTGTGTGTACACAACTGTGTCGCCTCTCTGTAAAAGAGGGAGGTTTCATCCTTCAACATGGTCCAATAAAGCTAGTGTGGCACAGCCATAAAATAACCTATTTCCAAAGAAACAGCTATGAAAAGGGGGTCATAACCAGTCCATCCATCACATTCACAGTCAGTCATGAATTACTTGGAGGGATAAATTGTGCATAGAACAAAATAGCACAATATTAAAACCAACTATGCATTATTTTCAACTCTTTTTCAGCTTCTCAATCTAAAATATTGTGGTGATGTTGATGATGTGTTATTCTCTGCACTGCCAGATGACTTGCTATTCCTGTTTTATAACTCACCAAGACTCGCTCTGATGTGTAAAAGTGAGCCAAAGAGTCTTCATTAATAAATTCATGTTGTATTTACCTGATGAATCCAACCATCGCTTTGAATTTGTACCAGCGGCGTCGGAGCCCTTTTGAGCCGCGCACTGTGACAGTTGAAAGGAAATGCGCTTTCAAAGGCATCTGGATCCAGCGATCAGCATTTACCGCTGCAGAATGACACTAACTCCCAGCAGATGGCTCTAATTATTTATTGCTCTGAGCTCAAGCCGAGATTCATAATTGATGAAAAGTTGCTCCTCTAGGTCCAAACCTTCAAGTCAAAACATAAAAAGCACATACGATCTCACATCTGGACCATCACATCTGACATTGGACAAAAGACGCTGTGCGCTGTCCATCCGCTCTAACATACAATCCCACATAGACTGTTTAACCACTTATAGCCTCCAAATGCATCCAAACGGCTCGATCAAGAGGTTAGTGGTAAAGTAATGCAACGTGGCCTCTTAGCTTCCAGCTCATATGGAAATTACAGGAATTTTCCGAGCTCTTACTGATTAATGAGGACATTATCAAGGTCAGTCTCGGATCTGGCAGCGGGAGAGTGCGGTGAGAGCCCAGACACTGAGCTGTCAGCTTAGTGCCGTAAGAGCGCGTGTGATAGCATCGTTAGCTTGACCACCTGCTGCTCCGACGCAGGAACACATCGGCAACAGGTTGTTTCCATAAAGAGCCAGGCTTGAAATCGGCACGAAGTGGACCAAAGCAGAGTCATAATTTGTTAGGACTTGCCTGTGGAGCAAAGAGGCCTAGAACTGCCTGCTCAAAGGAGAGGACGGCAAACAATGTCGATTTAATTTATGACGAGGCAATCTTTGGTACATTTCAGCGTGCAAAGGCCTGGCTTCGAGAGAGAGAGAGCATTAAAGGGATGCTTCAAACTGAAAATCCTCTCATCGTTTACTTCTGTGATACACAATTTTTTTTTTTTTCTTTTACAGTGCATGTACATTCATTTTAAATGCATGCTATTGATCTAATTGTGATCATATTTTTAAAAAACAATTCTGCCTCGTTATTTTATTGTCATAATGTCAAATGTAATAATTTTTTTTTTTCTATTTCAAAAAGCACTTTTAAATATTCCATATTGTGCATTACAACCAGCAAGAGAAGATCTGTTGCTTAAAATGTAAATTGTTTAATCACTTACACTCATGTTGCTCCAAACCTGGCTTTCTAATTTTGAGAACTTCTTGAAAATTTGGTTTCACTGGGATCCACTGTATGGGCTAACATATAATGGAAGTCAATGGGAATCAAAAACCTTTAGTTACCAACATTCTTCATAATATCTTCCTTTGTGCGCCACAGGTAAAAAATAAAAATAAATGAGAGAAATTGAGAGAAAAATCTGTAAATGCTTTGGAATGGATTTAAACACACAGTAAATGTGTAGCTCTCATTGCTAGATAAAAAAACACAATACATTTCAGCCAAAATGTTTAATAAATGAACACAAGGGATGTGGGATGTGTAGTAATGTGAGGCAGCAGTGCAATCCAAAATTGCATCTTTCATTTGGATGATGGTTTACAAATATGCGCAGATCAAGGTTTTACACTGAGAAGAGCCTGACTGACAAACACACAGATTATAAAACATTTGGCTGACCGAAGTCTTTATAAATATATATTTATATATAAATATCCCAAGGGTAAAAATGGATTTTCCCATCAAACCACAGTGCTGTTACACTCATTGACTCTCTAATTATACACACCTACAAGTTACACATAAATCACTGGTGCTAATTTATCCATTGTGTTCACGTAAACATGAGCACTTAAGAAAGTCCTTGTGATGGTGTTTTAAATATAGTGTTTAAATCTGCTATGACAGTGTGCTGGCCATTCTCCACACGTCTATTGCCATACTTGGTAAAATGAATATCCATTTCGTCAATCTGAAGTCGAAATAATTACATACATCAGTTTCTGATTAATTAGCTGTGACAGGTCCATCAATAATATTCATTTGCTTCATAGAGTGTGAACATCATTAGCCTGACCATTAGTGAAATCTGCTAGTTAGGAGGAAGGTTGCTTCAGAGCACGTTGTTAGCAAAGGGACAGAGAGAGTGAAGTGGCTAAAATATACAATTCTAGACTTTGGAGTTTTAAAACGTTTTTGGAAAATAATTATTTAATGGCATTTATTTAATGAAAATACACTGAAAGCAATCATATTGTAACTCTTCATGTCTTTTGTTTACTCTCTGTCACTGTTTAGTTTTGGTTTCATTTTCTCTCTTCCTGTCTTTCCTTATTTGGTCTGGTTCCTGTCCTTGTTTAGTTAATGAGTTACCCGTTCCACCTGCGTTCTTCACCTGTCCTGATTTCTCCCTAATGTGGTCCTGCTTAAAAGCCTGTTTAGTTTGTCTTGTCTTTGGTCCGATTATTGAGGTTTATTTGAGTTTGTGTTTACTGCCAGTATCCTGTGTTCTGATTATATTACACTGCATCACAAAAGTACCGTTCCTGTCTGAGCCTACACAGACTCGAGATACATATAATGTTTAAGAAGTGTGTGACCATTCCCTGTTATTATATCATCAGGTGTGTGTGTGTGTCTATTATTTAATACATTTTAATTTTATTCCTGCGATGGTAAAGCTGTGTTTTTAGCATTATTATTCCAATCTTAAGTGTCACATGATCTTTAAGACAATTTATTTAGCAGTCATTCTGCTTAATATGCACTCTCAGAAAAAAAAGGTACAAAACTAAATGTTGTGGGTACATAATTGTACCCCAAGGCCCTTTTTTTATGTAAAAGTACAAAACTGTCCCTCCGCAGTACCTTTTTTACATTTTTTTGAAAGTGTTGAAACTATAATTCATTATAAGATTCTTTGATGAATAGAAAGTTCAAAAGAACAGCAGTTATTTATTTACTAGTTCTATTAAACAGTTTACAAGTTTTTTGCTGTCACCTTTGATCAATTAATTTGAAAGTCATACTGCATATAAGGCCTTAAAATACTCTTTGGAAGTGAAGGCAAGCCAAAGCAGTTAGTGTAGTTTGACAAATTATTACAGCGACTCGTCACCTAGTTTGCTTTGAGAATATGCAACTTAAATCTAGAAATGAATAACATGTCACACAAAAAAAGTTATTACATTTACATTTTGACTGCACATAACCACAGAAGCAGCATTAATGACGTAAAAGAGAGAACATGTTCAAAAAGACGTCCGTTTCGTTTCATCTCCTCAAAGCGTCAAACAGGTGCGCATGAACCCTCAAGCCCTCGGCAATTTCTCAACCAAATCTAATTTAGCGCTGTTATTTTTTTCCCCTTTCTTCCCTTTCTCTCGCAAACATGAAAGAGTACCTGAGCTTGCAAGGTGCTTCTAGAGAGGCCAGGATGTTAATTAAGTCTCTATCTAAAACTTTTGTTAATTTTAATAGTTTTAGGAATGTGGCTATCGTGGAGGCGGGTGGCAGGTGTAATTTCACGGATTAGGCGCGGTATGAAGGCTGCCTCTCTCCGACCCCGCGGCACTCCCCATTCCGCTTTGAAGATAACTTTACCCATTATCACAACAATGGCACAGGGATGCAATGTAATTCATGCAGAGCCAGCGAACATGAGGATACCACCACTTACACTTCTGGAGAATTCAAAGAGAGCGAGGGGGAAAAGAACTGGAGCAAGTGAATGCATTTTCTTTTTCTCCGACCTCTGAAGCGTACGCATATCCCAACGTACTTCAGCTGCCCGGGTGGTGCAGACCTTCTGCACATGCATCTCTAGGATATGCTTTATCTGTTTGCCTGACTTCCTCCCACTCATCTCACATCTCTCTCCCTCTCCCTCGTACACAGTGATGACAGGCCTTTCAGACTGCAGG
Organism: Enteromius anoplus; assembly: GCA_032359395.1. Lineage (NCBI taxonomy): Eukaryota > Metazoa > Chordata > Actinopteri > Cypriniformes > Cyprinidae > Enteromius > Enteromius anoplus. The sequence goes on from JAUMHG010000038.1 coordinate 1,445,826, forward strand.
AAATGGTTTGGCTTTGAAGTGGAATTGGAGCCTGTGGAACTGTCTAGAGTCTTGATTAATATGAGGAGAGGGTAAAAAGAGAGAGAGAGGGAGAGAGAGAGATTGGGGGAGATGATGACCCTGCCCATTTGGGCGGGTGAAAAAAACTGGGCAAGAAGAGAGAGGACCAGTGTAGGGGAAGCTCATGGACTGGCAGACAACACAGAGAAGCTTGGAGGCCAAATAGTCCATTTCAGTATCTACAATATGACATCACTGCGATGCAACATTGCTTCTTGGTTTTATAGAAAAGCTTGCTTGACTTGGAGAAACATTGCTCTATAAAGAAATTTACTGTTAGTAAAAGACTGCTCCAAATTAATTAACCTCCTTAAATTTAAATACAGTCAGTTGTGATCAAAGTTTGCACGACGTAACAAATATTCAGACACAATACAACATTTAATCATGTGTGCATACATACTGGAATGGCTATAAATGTGTATGATTTACAAAATATTTTTTATATCAATACAAATGTAAAATGTGTATTTATTTTGAATGATTTTATTTCTTTATGAAGTAAATACTGTGCAAAATATATTATTTTATTAATTTTAAATAGCGTTATTTATTTCCCATTCTTTCTTTTGTTAACAGATCTTTGTTTAGTTAGTACAGTATGTGTGTTATTTTGATCAAAGGAACAAGTAGGATGGATTTTGAAAAAACTGTATGCTTTTCTTTTACAAAGGAAGAGAAGATAGAGCGGGGCAAAAGGAAGGAGACAAGCTGTTAGAATGACAGAAACAGGAAGACGGTCCAATTAACGTTAGGTGCTGTCACCTCATCACAGATACAAGAAGTGCAAACATGCACACACACACACACACACAGAGAGACAAAGCAAACAGAGGTGTATATACTGCTGTGTGTGCCTACACAAACACCCCCCTATTTGATCACTTCCTACAACGTATACACATCCACATCTACTACAACACACACACACACACAGTCCTGACATTAGAACAGGGAATGTTGTAACAGGTAATAAATACTGTCAGAGTTTTGGGTTGATTGTATCAGAAAATATGAGTAATCTAAAATCTGTTAAACACGATTGGATCGCAAACACACACACACACACACACACACACACACACACACACACACACACACTTATTTAAATAATTCAATTTATTTATTTATATACCCTTTTTCTTGCATTGGAATATTATTAAAATGGTTTTGGATTTTTTTTTTTTTGACTGTATTAAAAGTTTTTCTATTGTAACACCATGTTTTAATTATATATATATATATATATATATATATATCATTTTTTATTTTTTTTACAGGATGTTTAGGGGTACATTGACTTCTATAATAGGAAATTACTATGGAACTCAATGTGATCCAGAACAGCCTGATTACAAACTTTTTTCAAAATATCTTCCTGTGTTCAGCAGAACAAAGAAATTCAAACAGGTTTAAAACTACTTGAGGGTTAGTAAATAATGACGTAATTTTCATTTTTGGGTGAACCATTCCTTTAACCCATCTTTTTTTCCCATGCTTTTTTTATTTTTATTTTGAGGTGACATTTTCTGGAGGGTTTCTCAAGACATTTATTAAACTCTTTTCAAATCAGAAAGCATGATCAAATTAATCAGAGAGACAAACAAGCTCACAAGGGATGTTCACATGTATATAACTTCAAATACAACATAGCACCTGAAACATAACAAGCTGAAACAGTATCCAGACTAACCCGACATCAAACTCTCATCAGTCCATCATATTATTGTATGAGTAGCTGATATTTTGACAATGATCAGCTGGGAATGATGGATGCGCCGGACCTGTGTGATCTGCTGCATCCTATAGAGAATATGCATAAGGGTGGAGGACGTGTTTCCGATGCCAGAATCAATGACCTGCCCATTCATCACACCGCATTTCAATAGAGGTGAAGAAGACCGATCTATCAGCAAGAGAAGGCAAATTCATCGAGGCAACTTTTCCAAAGCGTCTTATTCTAACTCCCCTCCTCTCCACACTCGTCTCTTCTCTCCTTAAAGATAAATGCCATCTGAACCAATTTGCAAGGAATTTGTACCTCACATTTGAGTTCCGCTCCCTCCATAAAAGACACAGATACGAGTGCTGTAAAACTTAATTCTGACTTGGCACGACCACATTTTTCTTCTGCAGCTGATAAAAAGAGCGAAAAAGACACAATAGGGGGGAGAAAAAGCGCATGGGAATGAGAAGCGGGGGCATACAGAGAAAAACAGTCTTATCTTTCTTTTTTCCTGTCCTCCGCTCATGTGCTTCTGAGGATGCGGCATTCACCTTAATGTAGACAAAGGAGGGCAGGGTTGTTATCGTCATGGAGACAGGTGCTTCCGAAGAACCGAGTAATGGCTGCCTCCACTTAATACCTCCACCACACACAGAGCTCACCTCTTGATGACAAATTTGATAAAGTGGGAACATGATGGAATCGTGTGTGTGTGTGTGTATAAGATACAGAAATATGACTGAATCATCAGTATTCTCACGGATGTACCCGCTCTACTTACCTCAGGTGATTTGGAGGAATAGAAAAGCCTTTTAGTGCAAGATTATTATCACATGATGTATAAATCTTTGAGCCTGCTTGTGGAACAAAGAAACGTGTGGGAAAATCAGCACTCTATCAGTAACGTATATAAGGAATTCATAATGATACATTCTTAATAACTGCGGTTTCAGAACTGATGAAATCATGCACAGATTGCATTCCTATATCTTCATCTGTGCGATAACACAATGGAGCTACATCCGAGAGGAACTATACAATGGAATGGAGCGCTGTATTAAAAAGAATTTATAGGCTGTACATGCAACAAGAATGGAAAATTTCTCAAATCTTTTTAAATGACCCCCAACGTTGGGCCATTATCGGCGTTAATGGCTGCGTTAGCTTGAGACTCTTATCGCACGATAAAAAGAAAATATCGCTGTTAATCTATTCACGAAGGTGTTTTGGGAGCTGGGTCTACAGTATAATACACCAGCTATGATGACTTTCACCTTGACATTTTAGCGCGGATGTCTCGGACGTGACATGTGAGCTTCGATAAGTACGTCTGTGAAACAAAACATTTTCTAACGACCCACTGTAAAGCTAGTCCCGTCCGAATAGGGCTTTACTTTTAGTCGTTATTTAGGTAGCGCACATATTCTGAATGCCTTTGGCAGAATTCAAATGAGCCAATTTCAAAATTAATCTAAATTTAAAAAAATGTATCTACTGTATGCCCACCCCTAGTTTAAAGTCAAATTTAAATTATCGAAACACTTACTGTGAAAGACTCATCAGTGCATGTTAATAAAAATACTAAAATAAAAAGTTTGCTTTTATTTTTTAAATAAAAATGTAAGCTCACTCATCCTGAGCCAAATAGCTACTTAGGCTCCATTATGGTATTTAACATCCACTTTTCGGCATTCAAATAATTACCAAAGGTTAAAATAAAGTCCTGCTCTGCAATTTTGTCTTGTTAAATAACCTGTTTCAAAGAGAAATGTCACATTAGAGAAACAAAATGGGCTGCAAACAGTGATTCATGTCGACTTGAACATGAATCGAGACAGAGAATGGGAGCAGGGTATGCATTTATTCAGCAAAACATTTTTGGCGTAGCCCCAGAATTCAAACTCAATTACACTAAATCAAATTATTAAAAAACTAAAAATGCCAACACTTAAGACATTGGACAGAGATTACAGCATGGCATATCAATGCATTCCGTCTCTAATACCAAGCAGGAGAGTAATATTAACTGTCCTGAAAAACTCAGTTAACATTGCTTTGACACAGAAACCTGCTACAAAAGGACAAACTATTCTATAGGGGGTAAAATATGGTTATGTGGACAAGACGCCTGTGTACGTCAGTCTATTAATGACAGTTACCAGACATGTTGTGATAAAAGACACAAAGGGGCAAAAACTAGCTGGAATATGAAAACATAAAATACACTATAAAAAAGCTACATATCATATGATCTACAAACAACATGCAAATGATCACCACAAAGCCTTTCAACTGAAATCAAACACAATGAAAAACTCCCAACAGCTGAAATAAAACCTGTCTGGATGGTAAACCATGCCCGTCTTGCCATAAAAGCAGCCTGCTCACTTTGCATATAAATAAAATACTTAAAAAAAATTGCTATACTATGAACAGACATGAAATTCCAAGCAACAGAAGTCTGATTCCTCTGTTATGTGTACATATGTGTGCGGGTGTATGTGTAATGTTTATTAACGCTTTGGCAATATAAACACTTGTTTATCATTTCTACAAAGATTCTTTGTTCTTGAAAGTGAGTGAAAATAAAGCAAAAGAAAAAAAGAGATAATATAAAGACAGTTTAATATAATACATTATATTAGTCATATAGATACATACAAATAAGAACGGCTATTTATTACATTAAAAAACAAAATAGAAAACTATGTAAGCAATATTTACTTAAAAATAAAATTAATAGAAAACATAAAGTGAATATTATGTACAAAATGTATTTATATTAAAAATAGTAAACTAAAAATGCAAATATTTCACCTATTTTTTACATTAGCATATATTTCTACATTGCTTTTATTAAATTCCAGTCCAGATTAACCGAGGAGTAAGACCTTGTTTTGCTGCCAAATCCAATCTAGTGTCAGACATAAGGTAGTTCGGGACCTCGTACATTGGCTCCGGGCTCGAGTCCGATTTTTTGAAACTTTTCTTTTGGTCGGCACAGACCTGAGAAAGTGTTCAACTGACAAACCATTTTCTGAGAATTCTCAGAAGAGGAAAATTTCTTCTCTTTCAGAAACTTCCTCCATCTAAATGTAAATGCTGAAATCATCATAATAGCATTCCAGAAGGATCTCTTCTGCCGCATTCTCTCTCGACTCCAAAAGGGAAAGTTGCCATTTGTTCAAATGAGTGGAGTGTTTATTGAATGGGTGAAGTGAGAGATTCCTAAAATACAGTCTCTATGGGTGCAATAACATATTTCACACAATTAATGTATTTGTGTTAATTAGCAGAATCATTACTGATTATCATCAGTTTCTCTCCACACACCATGGTTTTTTCTGGAGGTGATAACGAGCGATTCATATGCATATGTTTGTGCACACTGCACATCTGTCATCATTTGTAATGACAATCTGTTTCAAAGTCGTTATGACATCTGGCATCTGGGTTAAACACTTGATGAGGTCAAATTCATTTAACCTTATTGATAACACTTAGATTATCCCAGCCTTCATGAACCAATACACTCTGGTTGGCAAACGTTGCCCGCAGCCAAGCGTTTGACACGGGTTTATGACCTGGGGTTGAACACATATCAGCAGTCCTTAATAATCTCCAACCAAAAGCACGACTAATTATGTGGAAAAACTGAGCGTTCAGATATGAAACAGTCGGTCTTTACGGCTGGAGTCGGCCATATTTAATATTCCGGGCTGAGCTCCATAAAGCTCTGGCTTTTATTGACACGCTTGATTCTCTTTGTTCGGCAAAGTCTATCTTGTCGAGAACAAGCCCGTTTCAAAGATACGGTGTCAGCGTACAATGTGCAGAACTAACCGAATCCCAGGAACATGAGGAGCTGCTGAAAATGTTCTTCTGCTCAAAGAAAAGACTTCAGGATATGTCAGCGTTTGTGCTTCTCATCTTAGGATATTCTCTTTCTTTCTTTAGCAAAATCCTGGTCCATCATGTATATTTAAATACAGGTTTTTATAAGAGACACCTGCTCGAAAAATGCAACAGACAAATTCCAAGTTATTTACTTTTAATATGCAAAAACAGCTGGAAGACTGAAAAAAAGTTTAGAGTAGGAGACCATCAGTACCATCATTAGTAAAATTAATGTTGATTAAACATGAAGTTTAGATAAAAAGGCAAATTTACAGATAAGAAGGGATCTCATTCACATGTTTTTCTCCTACTCACTTTTAATCTCTATAGATAAAAAAACAGAACGCAAATCAGTGTGGGGAGACTCTCTATGCACAAACCCCATTCGCACTCTCTTTATATGTTGATGTCTATACCGGGCGAAGAATGTTCACCCACTCAGTAAAAAGGCACAAAGTACCACGACTGAGCAAAGCACACAAGTGATCAGTGAGACAGCAAGCAAATCCATAGGGAGTCCCATCTACCTCCCCTTCAGGTCCAATAGATCTATTATGGTGGAGGTTTGAGCATAGGAAAATGCTGAATGTCTGCTCCTGTGCTTAGCAGTATGGGCATAAATGCACATACTGTAGTCCTTCAGACAAGTAAACCAAAGGGGGTGAAAAATGAATTTCTATGAAACCACTTTCTAAAAAAAATGTTTCCCTCTCTATCATAGATCTTTGCTGCACCTGATCTTTTTTTAGTGACGTCTCTCTCAGTAAATAGAAACATACGCACACACCTCACCAATAAAAATTTTGAATAACGGAAACTGTTTTAATTGAGCTGAAATAAGATATTATGTTTTAAAGGGTTTTTATTTTGCAGAAAAAAAACAGCTGAAAAATCTATTGGTGTTACACCACCAGGCGGCGCTGAGTCCAGCGCTGCCGAAGTCACACGTTCACTATCACCTGAGTTTTAATTAGT
>JAUMHG010000038.1:1460996-1492570 GCA_032359395.1 Enteromius anoplus
CTGGGCCGAGTTTGGAGTCTGTAGAGTTAAAGCTCTAGGAGGAGATACAGTCAGAAATTTTAGTCTCAGAAGAATAATAATAATAATAATAATAATAATAAGTTTAAGTCGGATATCAGTAAGTTGGCTTTCTCAAGCCAACTTAAATATTCTCTCAATGCATTCTATGGCACCTTTAACTTCACACCACTGCTTCCCATCCACACCAGTCCTCTATATTTACTGTTCTTACTAGTGAAAATTAGTTATGATCTTCACTTCAGAATACTGATCCAAAAAATTAGTAATTTCTGTTCTTAGTTGTTCTTGAGGAGGTATGAAAAAATAGGCACTGTACAGTATCATTAGGAGTCCTGTATCAGACACGCTCTACAGGCACAATTCACAGATCTCTGCAACGAGACTCATTAAATTCTTGTTACCTTATACATTTTAACAGAGAAAGGTTCTAACAAGTTTAAATATGAAAAGGCAATAAAGTTAATCTTGCACTTATGTGTAACATTCAAATGGTGGTTGACGAGTAATACAGTGCCATTGCAATTTTTGTAGTGTATTTCAGTGTGTGTGTGTGTGTATATTATATTATACGCATGCAAATAAGAAATGTATGCACATACATACAGTGTGGGACCGATATACTCAGTATTTGTATTGTATATTAATATTAAAAATAGCTTCTTAAATCCCCACATAAATATAATATATACAACATATTTTTAATTTATCCTTTTATTGCTGTGCCACCATGAGTATCCCCTCTGTCTCATTTCACTGAGTGGACTACTCTCATATGCCTTCTCACTGGGAAAATATCAGATTTCTTTTTGTTTTTTTTCACACACTATATTGGATTACAGTGCCTATTTTTAGTTTTTGCCTCAGGTTCAGATAGTTCAGAAACAACACTGAGAGGTATTGGCAAGTCACCTTCCCTGCAAAAAGCTGAGAGACTTGACAATGAGAGTATAATGTAGGCTTTACTACACAGTCCTGTCCTCCACTGCTTCATTTAAAATGGAAAAGATATGCATCCTATGTTCCTATTGTTTAACAAATCAAAATATATGCAAGTCCACAATAAAATCAAACAGAATGAGGGGAAAAGACCATTTGAAGGTGTTTCTAATGCATTCACAGGTATATTTTGAAACAAGGAATAATGAATCTGTTTGACGCTTTTACTACGACACCTTTTAAAAACTCTGTTATATGGGAAGTGAACATACAATTAGCTGAAATAAATTAAATGCCAATTGGACTTCACTATGCGCAAGAAATAAAGAAACGGGTTATTTATATTAATCAGAAGTAGAGGAGTTGTAGCACTGTTGATCAGCATGAAGCCAATCTGAATTTGATTTTAAATGTAGACCTTAGACATCTCAATTTAATGTTGGAAATGACTCCTGCAGCTGATAAAATAATACGAAGACAAACTTTTAAACATGTTCATACAGATTTTATTGTTCATGAAAAAGTAGGCACAAATCAAAAGTAGGTTCGAAGCATGAATAGCGTTCTTTATCAGTAAATATTAGTAATGTTTCATCACTAAACATGAAAAATGTTACATCCTTCTAAGTCGGTGTTGTTATATTGTCCATATCTACAAAATAAAAAAATGTTTGGCTTCTCTCAAACAAACGTTACGAGCAAAATATCTCTCATTTAACTAAATGCGCAGGACACACCAAGCCGGCGATCAGCTGATAGTCCGGCTAGTCCAGGGGTCATCTAACTTGCAGAATTTAGATCCAACTTGCCACAACACCTGCCTGTAAGTATACCTATTAAGACCTTGATTAGCTGGAGCTAAACTCTGTAGGACACTGGCCCTCCAGGACCAAACTTGGTGACCCCTAGGCTAGTCGGTTTGGTGTGTTCCACTCATCGGCTCATATCGGCCCAATTCAGCATGTTGAACTGGTGTTGGGGGTTTTCGGGGAAAGTGAGAACTCTGATTGGATGCGTAGTTTCACGAATCAGTCAGTACCGGGCAATTAAAGCGAAAGTGAAAAAAAGGAGTAAGTAAATGAAGACGGCACAAATAGAAGACTGTTCTAATGTTACGTGATCTTACCCAAGCATTCCATATGTGAATATTACCATAACAGTGTAAGCTGCTTAAAATGAAGCAGCAAGTGCTGCTTTGTTTACGTTCCGCGTTTATCTCATAAATCTTTGTTCCAGTGTCTCAGTTTGAATGTTGATAGCTGCTGATATAGACAGCTAACTCATCTCACGCAGGACAGGAACGCACGTGTTTAGTTTGCTGTCGGCTGTAGTCTGTGCAGTGTGGTTGAGCGCAGATTTTTTTTTTCGATACAATGTGACAACAGTGTTGGCACTGGTTGGTTGGCTTTGGCTTGGTGTGTCCCAGCCTTAAATGCTGATAGATTCCCCTTCTCCTGGAGAGAACACTTAGCTCTGGGTCTGAGTCTCTCTCTTAAAGTGACAGAGGGGTGTTGCTTTGTCTTAGCTTGATGTCAATCTATCAGCTTATGGAAGGTATAGCCAACTGAGGGGTTCACATCTGATCTTTTATCAGGTGAGGTCAGTAAAAGGCTATTTTATTCCAGACTGTCACTCTGTCTAAAGGGATATTCTTGTTCAGAATTCCGGTAACACTCAAGATGGGTTTGGGCGAACACAGGGATAAAATGTACCACATGTGTACAATGAAATATACTGTATTTTTGATTTGATTTCTGCTTGAGGTCCTGGACATCTGACACATAGCATCATGGATTCTATCAAATACCAACAGATAAAAAAAAAAAATCAATAAGTGACTGACTGTAAAAAATCTTACAATGAGCCATGTTTGGATCTTCCAACCGTACAATAATCCAAAAACAAACCTCAGAAATAACACAAAAAAATGGGTCACTGAGCACAAATCCAAGCTTCCTCTGACCTGAACCCTGTAAAAAAATGAGTGAGGTGAACTGAAGAGAAGAAGCACCATCATGGAGCTGGGAATCTAATAAGGTCTGGAGTGATTCTGGATGATTCACTGGTCTCTGATCTTTTGTCAGGTGTTCTCTAACCTCATCAGGCATTATAGGATTAAGAGTTAAAGTTAAAGTTAAGAGCTGTTAAACTGGCAAATGGAGGTTTCAAAAAGTACTGAATAAAGAGGAGCCGATGATTGTGGCCAATGTGTATTAAGCCGAGTTCAGACTGCACGATTTTCAAAGCAGTCACGTCACAGGTGTTTTCACACTGCGTGACTATCTGGGGTAGCATTCAGTCGCTGCTGTGTCCACACTGCATGATAGATCGGTGACAGGGGTTTTACAATGCATGACTTTACAACAGGAAGAATCACAGACAACTTTTTCTCACTGCCAAACACACGTGACATCACGTGTGCAAGAGTTCTCACGTGAGACTGGGATTATTGTTAAAAATTATATCAAGCAAAATAAGCTTGTCATGCAAATTGCATGTGCGCTTATTTGCAACGAAAAGAAGATTATGTACGAGGATAATTACCTTCTATACCTCTATAACTCCTCCCCCAACTTCCCGCTGCCCTGGATGTTGCTCTCTCATTGGCTGTAGGTAATCGCCGATGTTATTCAGTCAGGACACATTTCACATGGCTTGATTCTGAATCGCCGACAGGTCCAGATATTTAGCATGCCAAATATCTCATGGATGTCAGCGATTCTTTCAGATCGAGTCATTCATAGTTCACACTGTGTGATTTTTCACTCGCGTGCACAAGCACTGATTTGCCTATGATTTCGGCGTTTGTCTGCGATTTCTCAAAACCTGTCGGTGACCTGTCAAAATCGGTGCTAAAATCATGCAGTCTGAACTTGGCTATAGAGAAAACATTGTCACGCTCCTCACAGTCAGCTAGCCTGGATCAGTTCACAGATCCCAACACATTCACCTGGACCTGCTCTCAGTCACTAATCTGTATATTAGAAACACCAGAAGCTCAATGGATGAGCTCGAGGTAACTACACAAACCTCTTGCTCTACTCACCTTGTTGACAGTTCTCTTTTAGACTCACAAAGTACCTTTCTCTGCCGATACCACGAAGCCCTGGCTACACTCACCTGCACCTTTGATCCTGAGACCCAAAGAGAGCTAAAGAGACTAAACCAGTATTACCTGCTTGAGTTACCTACCTGTTAATAGAACCGAGTACGAGGTGTGGACATGACTTACAGTAATATACTCACCTGTAGTACTTACCTGAGTTACTGTCACCGAGTAAGAGGAAAATCGTTCCCCAGTCCTGTTTTAAAGTGCACCGTCTACTTACCTGAGATACTCACCTACTGGCTCGTCCTCCCTTCCTGCGGAAGGGGAATAATCTGCTACCCGTCTCATGAGTTAAGTTCTCACCTGATTCTAACCTGTCTACAATCATTGTATTCAAGGGGGCAAAGAGGATTCTAAGTGGAAGAGGAAATGGACTCACTCCTGTCTTCCTTGTCTGTACGTTACAGACATTTCCTCCCATTTTAAATTTCTTATTATCCAATGAAAGGTTAGATATTTGTTTTTGTTTTTTTTAATAAAAGATCAAAAGGATTAATAATGCAGATTAATCTGCACAGCCTTCTTTCATTATATTTATCAAAGGTGCCAATATTTATGTGAATTAAAAAAATTATGAAAAAGTGTATATTTTCTTTTATGTTATTGTATATTCTAAATGGAAATTCTATATTAGAGTAGACGCTTTGTTTTGGAGGGCTCTGAATGCTTTCTTCTTGGTATTATAGGACTTCTTGGGACAACATGAGAAGTAACACATTTTCTCAAAACAAACAGCGTGACCGTTATAACAGTGAGTTACAGTAGTGCTTATCGTGACTCGTAAAATGTGCAACCCTATGCTTCTCTCCTGCTGGGCTTTTCCCCTCACCAGAAGAGAAATGCTTAAGCTAATGTTAAGTGGCATGTAGCATCAGTGCTAATCAGTAACTAGTGCAGAGATGTGAATAACCCAGTCTTCATGAGGATATAACACAGTGTCCTCTGGCAGGTTGATGAGTTTATCCATTACGTCAAAGTTTCCTTCCCCTGGCAGCTATTTGGAGAAGAAACGGTGGCTGGAATTTCTCTCCTCCCACAGACATTATCTCCTTCACTTGCCTCCACTGCTCAAATTAAAGACGCTGCCTCCCTCGGGCCGTTCTCAAAAACAGACCTGGATGTGTCTATGTATGTTTGCGGGTACATGAGGCCATTTCAGATACTGGCTGATAAGGACAAATGTGAGGAGATTACAAGGTAACAGCAAACGCATTCAGGTAACGTTAAAGAGATTAGGTGCTCGTAGTACCATTTCACACGCTTCAAATATACAACTGAAAGAAATTGTCTTGCTCTTTTTGAATATTAAGTCTGTAAATAGTTCACACAATCAGGACAGAAAATTGCGTTGCTTAAAGGGACAGTGTCTGTCATTGTTGTTGTTTTTTTTCTCAAAAAGCAATTTTTTCTGCTGAACATTTGACAGATTTTGGAGAAATAAGTTAGAAAACTTTCGTCAAAATGATCCCTTTTAGACTTTCACTTATTCATTTACAAACTGCTTTTTTTAGATTTATTTTTGTATTTATCTATTTGTTTTCTTTTTATTTATTATGCAATTAACAAAAGAAAAACAAGCCTTCTAACACTAGCTTGCTCTATTCTGTTTTCTTTTTATTATATAATAATAATAAACTTTCTATGTGTACTGCATTAAGCTAACTGAGACCTGCCATAGCTCTTGCATAGCATTGCTCTTTTGTTGATTTTGATTGCTTCCATTGTCTTCATTTGGATAAAAGCTTCTGCTAAATGACTAAATGTAAATGTAAAAGATATGGACTGGTGTCAGAATATTAAGGCGCAAAAAGACGTTTTAAATATGAATCCTGCATGTTCTGCTTTTCTCATTGTGAAAGAAGTGTGTGTGTCGCTGTGTGTCCAACTTCTGCTGAAGTTACATGTACATACGAACATGATCTCTAGAACAACCCTGAGAGTCACTTTCTAAGCATTTTATAATTTATTTTGAGAAAAACACGCACACCGTTAGAACTTGAAGATGAGTAGACAATAATATAACTGAAATTTTTAAGTCAACTGTGCCTTTAAATACTCTTAACTACTTTCATAAACTGGTTGTGATAAACAAAAATACCATGGTCTTATGACTTTTTGACATGTTACCATAGTACATGTTCTAAATTCATGCTACATAAATAGGATAGGAAATACAATATCATGGGACACAGCTGTTCGAAAGCTTGGGATTGGTGACATTTTTATAATACCAAGTATATATACTTCTGGGTTGGATATTTTCTTATGAAGAGGTTTTGCAGAGGTAAAGTACCATGATACATTATATATCATGGTATTACAAGTGGATCTTGGGTTGTACAAAAACAAAATCCCTTTGCTATAATTATAATGGAGTTACATGAATATGGTGTTGACATAAACATATATTCATCAATTTCCATTCTATCAAAACAATAGGGGTTTGTTAAACATTAGAATTTGTTCTCCTGTTTCTGTTACTTACCCCTGACTGTACTCGACTGAAAGTAATCGTTAATAGTCTCTGCGGCTGTTCCCATTCGTTTCCCCATAGACTCTGTGGTTAGAAGAGTAGGCTATTTGACTGAGAAAACAACAATTTAGAGGAAACAATTCAAGTCTAGATAAATTAATAATGCAGGGAACTTTCCGACAAGCCTAATCACAGATTTTAGAGCGTCAAAGTGGTTTTGATCAATCTACCCAGCAGTTTGAGCATTTACATAAAAGAGCTTGCTTTTACAGCGTGAAAAGAGAGAGTTTTGATGACCTGGATGAAAGAAGCGTTATTGACAAACGCAGCGGAGCAGCAGCTCGCCGCAGTTAAAGGAAAAAGATCTAAATGTCTAACTAACTATTTAATGCATGCGATGTTCCTGTCAGAACAGTTTAAAAACAGAATGGCCAAAGCTTTTATTTTTATTAGTGCCGTGGCAAGCTTGTTTATGTTAGTTTCAAACTCACTTAGAGGTTTTCCCATCAGTGCATTCTCTTGCTAGAAATCATGAAGGGGCTGGGAAATACAGTACCTGTGCTGAGAGACGGATGAAATGAAAGCAATAGTCAGATGGGATACAAATCATAGTGGAAAACCAGAGTTAAGATCAAGGGGAAGCACCATGGAAATAGGATCTTAAGCTGATAGTTCACACAAAAATGAAAATTCTGTCATCATTTGTCACCCTGATGTCATTCCCACCTCACATGACTTTCTTTCTTCCACGGAAAATATATAGGTCTGTCTTTTGTATTAAATATACTGCCTCTTATGCTTGCCAAAGCTGCATTAAATACAGAAAATAATATTATTTTCCACAATAATTATCATTTTTAACACTTTCTATTTTATGTTTTCCTCCTTTGATGAAACTCCAGTATTCAATGTCATATTATTATTGATGTTAAAAGCAGTTCTGCTGCTTTTGAGCACCAAAAAAAAAAAAAAAAAAAAAACATGGCGCATTACTATTGGTCTTGTGACACAACTGCCATTGATGATGTTGTCACATCGCATTGACATCCAACATGCCATGTTGTGTCTAAAAGAATCAGTTTTAAACACAAAATAAAAACGAAGGCTAGGAGATTTCCACAACACACTGACTATGAGAAGTATGTCTTAAAACATTTGCTACTAAATCTACTCTAACAGTCTGCTCTGAGAGTTAGTAGACATGTAGTTGCATATTAACGGGAGTTAACATGAAGTTACAAAGTTGGTTGACATTTAGAATGTCTAAAGTGGACTATCAAAATAAAGTGTAACCAATACCAGTGCAAACCTGCTGCATCATTCATAATGTGCAACAGACTTGATGTAAACCATGCACCATTATATTGTAGAAAAGGAAGGAAACAAGGAAGGTGGGTGGGACTGATGGGTAGTAGTCACTGCTGTTTTGAATTACTCTTCAAGAGCCTGGTCTCATAATTTTTATAGTCTCTAATGGGACTTGTTTCCATACTCTGACTAAATGAAATGTCCAACTAAAGATGTTTTTAAATGACAGATGTTTAGGTAGAGCCATAGAAAACAGATTGAGTAGCTTCTGTGTAGTTCCTTCTAAATATAAGCGTTTTGTGTGTACTTCAACACATGCATAAGTTTGTCGGTTTCCATCAATGCTAAAATCTCTCATAGACAGTGACAGGCCACCATTTTTATTTTTTTCCTTGTATAAAAGCCTGAGAATCTGCCAGCATATGCACGCACACACATACAGAACGTCTCTCCACAGCTGTTTTATACCCCTCAAAACACAACAGGCTTTTAAATATGCATGCCAAGCTATTATGACAGATTTACATTCCCAAACCGTTCCTAATGCCTGTCTCTTACCAGGAATACACCCATGGGTAACACTTAAACATAACATCTCTAAAATGCTCCAGAAATGTCAACATGCCTCGCTGAAACATAACAGGCAGTGGAAGCATCTATCGCACACCCTCTCTAGACCCCAACGCTGCCAGGACCGCATGGCCTTGTTCAAATTCAACAAAACCAGCTGCATGACCTGCTTGGACTAGTCTTTAAAGTTAGTCATCTAATTGCTCTCATGGTCACATACCATACACTGCATCTTTCAAATTTGAATACATTATTTTCAATGAGTGTATACTCACCAATCGGCGTCTGTCCATGGCACTCAGATCCATCGTGTTGTATTTTTATTGGTTGTGTTAATCTGGACGTGGCAGGGCACTGCGCTTCTCAAGCTTAAGATTGGTTATAGTCAATTTTACTATAAAGCTTTTGAATACTTAAAAAATTATTATTCATGATTAATCACATCTCAAAGGTGTTTACATAGATGCGTGTACTGTGTTTAGTCATTAAAAATGACCACACATACATGTGTATATTTAAGAAAAATGTGTTGTTTATATATTAAACATATTTATATGTAAATGTAATTATATTAATGAATAAATGTAATGTAAGTAAAGGTAGATGTTTTCAAAATAGTTAATGTATGTGTGTGTATTGATGGTATACCTAATAAATATGCACATTACACACATTCATACATTATGCAAACAAAAACTTTCATTTTGGATGCAATTTTTCACTGATCATTTGACAGCACTAGTTTTGAATAATGTAAGTGCTCATAATATGGATTTTTGAAAATGATCTTCATGCAGTGTATAAGAGCTCTAAGTGAATGAAAACACCCTGCAAAGTTTTAAATCTGAAAACGAGCCTCAAGCCATTTCATGGTGACATCAACATTAACATATTGTTCGCCCACTTGTTAATTTTTTTTTATTATTATTGAACAAACAAGGTAAAAATAAATGCTTATTAAACAGTCTGAAATTGTCTAAGAGGTGAATGCAAAGGTTTTCTATTTGAATATATTGTAAAAAACCTTACAATGGCAAAACCGATTTTTTTTGCATTAGAAATACATAACATTTTAACATATACAGTTTTTCAATAGAAACAGTGGTTGTACAGTATGTTAATTTAAACATTTCACAATAATACAATTTTTTTTACTGTATTTTCCATCAAATGCATGTTGAACATGAGATACTTCTTTCAAAACCTACAAAAAATTAAGTATTCCACTTTTGACTGGTGCAGTGCTGAGATAGACCCTAAAAATAAAACTACAAATCAAAAGATATGTCACTCTGAGTTTAAGGAGGAGACCAACTTATATTTTCCACAGTCTGTGACGTCCCTGTGCCCTCTTTGACCTGGGTGGAGGCACACCGAGTCATAATCATCCAAACTGGCAGAGCTGACTGGCAGGAGGCTGTTGGGGCACAGCCCTGCTAATTGGCAGAGGGGGGCACTAAAGCTTTGCCCAGCGCAGTGATCAAAGTCTTCATTCTCCAGTCTGGCAAAGACATACACACTGCCTCCGTTCAGGAAGCCAAACCTGACATCTCCAGATGATTCCATCTCCTTCCCAACATGCATCTGGCAATCTCCACTGCCACAATGCTAGAGGACAATCATGAATGATATTAATAATAAATGAATACATGTACACAATCATTTAAAAGTTTTTTGGCCGTTTTTTGGGGTGATGATGAAATAAACTCTCATTCAAGTAATGACACTAAACTGATCAAAAATAAAGCTAATAATAATAATAAATAAATATAATATTAAGCAGCACAACTGCTTTCAAGATATACAATAAAATGTATTCTGAGAACCAAACCAGCAAATTAGAATGACTTCTGAAAGAACATGTGACACTTACAACTGGAGTAATGATGCTGAAAATTTTGACGCTGAATAGTTTTTTTTTTTTTACAATAATACAGTTTTTACTGTATTTTACTGTAATTAAACAAATGCCACCTTGGAGCATGGGATTTCTCTTTCCTGTGGTTACCTGAACAGCAGAGGAGAAAAATTGCATGTGATTACAGAGAAAAGAAAATAGGCATAAAAAGAAATAAAAAAAAAACCAAATATATATATATATATAATAAAATAAAAAACTATAAACAAAATTACAACTCCTGTGGCTAAAAAGATAAAGCAGCCATTTTCCAAATGTGTTAAAAGCAATAGTTTCCAAAGACTGCTATCACGCAATATCTTATGAACTTAACATGATAAATAATTATACAACTATTAGAAAATCTGGAATCTGCAATGCATATTACTAATCAAAAAATACCCCAAATTGTATTACCCATACATGTATTGTTGGCTATTGCTACACATATACCTCATTATATACCACATATACCTAATTCAGGAATAAAATGGATTAAATAGATACAATTAATCTTTAAAATGGTGTAATTAAGACAGGAAAACTTGCATCTATAGATATCAGCATTTGCTCTTTAGACACTAAGCAAAATATTCAGAGTAGGATCTAAAGAATCTTCTCAAGGTCATGTACGGTTACATTCCTTACATAAAATATGTTGAAGGACCACAGAGACCCTTAGCATCCTAGAAAATATGACATTGTAATGAACCTCTTTTATACGCCTGACATTCCTTATCCAGAAATATGCTTTGTTGTCAGTAATTGTCACAAGCTTTAATATTAATTTGTATTTTGCAATAGCTTGTATCACATGCTGTATACCTTGAGATGTTTACAAGAAACAAAAAACACACTTGTAAGAGCATCTACAAATCCTACAGAGGAGTCCTACAAATGCTCGGAAAAAATCTGGGAATTAAAATCTTCATTAAACCTTGAAATAATCAATCTTTTGGGATCTGAAAGACATTTAATGACATAAAATTCATAAAAAAATATTGTGCAGTGCCATATTTTTATCTAAAACCTGAATTTAAACTGCTACAGTCATAATTTGGGATTAAAATAAATGTGAAATGAATCATTTTAAACTCTTTGCTGCAACATGCAGTATGAAACCAGAAGTTGCTGAAATCTGTAACTTGCTCTCATTTAAAATAATGTAATAAAACCTGCAAACCGATAAAAAAATGTGTGACAAAAATGTACAGTACAGCTCTCTATACATGGATGCAGATTTTGGCTGCTCAAGTGTAATCAATATTGTAGCATTAAAGTGGCAATCCGGCCAAAATTGAAAGTGGTGTCAATTTTGTATGCCATTGTACTTTCGTGGAACGCAAAACGATCTCTTGAAGAATCTTAGCCAGACTGTTTTGTTTACTATGGATTTCCACAATACAGTTAAAAAAAACAACCCCTATACACTTTGATGTTATCGTATGGCAGTTCACCACCGTTTTGGCAGGGGCCACAGAATTAGACAGCCCAGAAAACAGTGGAAACATCCGCAACATGTGACTGACATCATTTCTGTTTTCTCAGTAACCCAGTCTTAAAAGGAAGCAGAGGGATTGCAAGAAAATTTGTAATTCATAATTTGTTTGTAGAGGTGACCCATACAAACGTTTCACACTCTCTAAAGACACACATTCACTTTCTAGACAAAACGGGAGGATGCGTGCCAGCCCAAAGTTTTCTCCTCGAGTCATTTGTGTGTGCTGGAGCTTTTATTCAGAGAGCGAGATGAAGAATCAAAGCCATCTCCAAACAAAGCCTCCTGCTGGCAGAATCTGAAGCGATAAACTTCTCCTCCACTCTGTTCTACAGGGAACAAGACAAAGAGCTACAACAGATGGAGCTCCAGCGGGGTCACTCGGAGGGGAAACACCTCAGAGAAGGGAGGAGTTTACACACAATCAACGCCAATACCTGACACATTTTGATTGCTAATATTTACCTGTCACTCAAAAGCCTGTAATTTCTCCCTGAGCTTGATGCTTACAGTATGGAGTCTGCTACACTGTCTTTTATGACTCTTTGTCGAGTACAATTATTTTTATTTTTTTTGATTAATACATTTTTAAAATTTCAGCTACATAAGTTTAGCTCTTATTTCAGTGTGGTGTTAAATATTTCAACGACAAATGGTTATTTATATGAAACCATTCCATCTTTTGCGACAGTGAGGGAGTATCACAAACGCCAGAAATATCTTCAGCGCTATTATCGAAAAGATACTTTGTGCAAGTATGAATGCAGATGCTTCTAGCTTTGCACGTACGAGTTCATGTTTTTTGAAGCACAGCACAAGTACACTGCACTCTTAGTGTTGCTACAAGGATATAGCAGTCTTTGATAAAAACTCACATTGTACAGACATGGCAACAAAAACTTGCTGAGCATTTAAACACCCAAAGCTACAGACCTGGTCGGTTTGGCTACAGAGTGTATATTAAGGCAGCAGCTATTTGCACTGTGTGTTAATAGCAATTCGATTCTATTCACACTGAGTGCAAATAGCATATTTTCCTAGATGCAAATAGCGATGGATGCTATTTACTCTAAGTGTAAATAGCTATAGATTTTATTTACACTGTTAAAACAGCAAGATTTTCTGCTATTTATACTACTTATCTGCACTTCAGCATTGTAGTAAATTATAAAACAGTATGCAATAATAATATAAATTATAACTATAATTAAAATTATTAAATGGATGCCACCTAACCAAAGTCCTTCCTCAACCTACCTTTTTTTTATTACGTCCTTCCTTTTTGTGAAAATAAGCCTCCTGATGCTATTGGCATTTCAGACACTCTGCTATATTAAACTGGCTAAAAATGAATAAGTAAATAAAATTAAAAATTATGTAAATTCTATAAAATATAATGTGTGTACATACATACATATTTATATACACACACACACACACACACACACACACACATATATATATATATATATTTCTATTATTATCATACACATATACATATATATATATACATATATTTATGTATACACACACACACACACACACACACACATACATATATATATATATATATATATATAGTATATTTATTTTTTACTTTTGTATGTAGTCTACAAATAGATAGACCCTTTCTGCCACAAAAAAAAAGATAAGATATTTCTGAATTAAAAAATTGAAATTAACAGAGAATTTCTACCTTTTCGGTCATAATTTACCAATAACCAGGGCCTTACTTTTGGTTTCACAGGAATGGACTGAAATAGAATTTTCTTGAAAAGCATGATACATTTTTTTTTTCAACAAAAAAATTATATATTTTCTTTACATTGTTTGTGACAGAAATGGGCTTCCATAAAATCCCGATGACTAATATTGCCTAATTATTTCAAGTCCTCATTACTTTCTATATAAAATATTTTTAAAAAGTAATGCAATATGCCAGATTTCAATTTGCAGAGAACAATGTAAAACCAAGCGATCCATTAATTGAAGATAAATAGCTTGTTTTTACGGATAAACCTGCAAGTCCTCACAGCAGAACCACGGAGAGCGATCCTGTGAGTTACAGGCGAACCAGGAGAGACTGACACAAGCAGCACTGAAGGAACATGAGAGAGGAAGCCAAACATATGTTTAAGCTTCGTCAACCATTCCACTGGCATGAAAGGCAAAAATTATGAATGTTACTGCTAACTTCGAGCTCTCCCACGTCAAAAGATTTCCCACGGGGATGGCAGCGAGCGCAGTGTAATTAAGTCTACGAAGGTAACTTAAAGGAAAAACGCACAGGATTTATGTCTTTGTCTAAGTACTTTTGACGAATGTGCCATTTTTTTTTTTGGAAAACCCTGACTTTGTTGATAGTTTTTTTTTTACTATAAAGACCAGAAAGTCTAATGAAGATATTCTGCGCTGATGTGGAATTAAATGAGTCTCATAATCTGCTTTCATGTGCGGATTTTTTGTGGGTTTCTGAATTATGCCACTGGTAGTGGGACAGGCAGTGCTGAGCGTACCGTCTCTTGACTCACAGTTTCTCAGTTTCAAATCCCCATATTAACAAACTAAACTTAATGGATGAAGGGAAAAATGCCTCCCACACAGTGCTGCTAACTAACTAAAAGTAGTGTCTTTAAAATAGTGATGCTTTTTCTGGAGAATTGCAGTGTTGTATTGTAAAATATTATTACAATATAAAATGGCTGTTACTTTATTTCATTTATTCCTGTGACGGCAAGGTTGAATTTTCAGCAGTCTTCAGTGTCACATGATCCTTTTTTTTAATCATCCTAATATGCTCATTTGCTGTTTAATTACCACAGGTGCTCTATTAATAATGGTTCTAATGATTACCAATGTTAAAAACTGATTTTGCAGTCTTTAAATTCTAATAGGATTCCATAATGTTACTATTTAACTGTATTTTAATCAAATAAGCAATACCAATGATTGGTAATGCATGCACTGAATGTGATTCTCCAATTAGATTCCCTGTAGACTTTTTTTGTAGAATATTGCATTTAAAGCAAAGCAGTTAACATTTTGTTCCCCCCTTTAAAAGACTTTAACTCCAAAATGTACTTTAAATTATAATTAACTTTTAGCCTGGCGAGGAAGTTTCAAAACAGCTCTCCAGCACACTGCTTCTCCTCTTCCTCCGGCTTTAAATTTCTCTTAACACACAGAGAGCACTGCATGCACAATCCTCCCTGTCTCTCCTTTGGCTTCTCCCTTCTTTCTCTATTTCTGTAGCCACAGAAGAGGTGCTTGTATGGTTGTGTGCCGCTCCGATGGTGTGTCTTCCTTGGCAGCAGAGCTTAGCGCTGACAGCCGCACAATAGCCAAGAGTGCTGGGGTGGGGGACAAATTGAGAGTCCCATTTTCTGCCTGTTAAAGAGCAGCTCAGTTGATCACAGCACTGTTTCATTTACTTTAAGAGAGCAGATTAAGAGGCTGTGTTTAAATATGTGGCCGGTGAATTATCAAGCATTATAACTACTGTAGCTTTGGAGAAATACTTGAATCTGACTGGCTGATAGGCCTTGCATGATCACAGACCACAGCAATCCTTAGCGTACCTCCTCATGCCTCATTTATTTTCATGAAAAACAGCAGGCCACCTTAGCCTATCGCACCCTGAATATATTCGCGCACAGTCAAACGCTGCTGAAATGCCTGATTTACACACGCGTACATCCATTTTAAGATGGGTCTTGCTGTACAGAATGGTCCTGTTGCAGCATACGTCATGTTGACAGGCCTTTACTGTACTGTAAAAGCTATGTGGATGCCTACTGTCATCAAATATAAATTTTAGCATGAGCTGCTGGAATACATCACGTAATACAACATGCATAAGCGAATGGTTTCTGTAACTTATTTTAGTGTTAATTGCCTTCACCACAATAAATAAGATCTGCAATGATCTGATGCGTAATATGTCACTTTTACTGGTAATGTTTTCCAGTGTGTGTGTTTTTAAAGCACTTATATGTTCGGTTGTGTGGTATTATGCTCACAATACATAAGAATATAATAGAGCAGTAAGCATGTCAACATGAAGAAGAGAAGCTGTTGAGGTGAGATGGCAGACGCTGGAGTGTTGTCAGGTGCGTGTGTCATTCTGACCTCACCTCTCACTGTTTACAGGCTCAAAATGTGTGTGTGAGAGAGAGAGAGTGAGCGAGTGAGAGACAGAGTTGAGTGCACTTGTTCCTGCAAATATTTACACCGAAAGAGCAAATCTCAAGCAACAGTCAAGAGCCAATATAAGTGCTGAGCCAAAATCAGACACCAGATCAAACAACCTCTGAACCATTTTTCAAAATCTCTCTGTAAAGTACCATTGGAAGATTTTGGCTATTTCTGTTGGATGCCGGAAATGTCGTGGTCTGTGGTCTTTACATTTTCTGAAGAGGATAAACGCTAAATCTGTATCTGATGCAGAATATTATTTTGCGAGACGTATTATTATATTACAAGAACAGTGTTGCGTGTCCATGTAAGGTTATTTTGAGAAAGCAAGTATAAAATAGCATGCTTAAAAAAAAAAAACTTTCTTTTTCTGCTGTTATGCTTAGACTGCTTCAAACTGCCATTAATTTCCCCAGTATGTAATTTCTGTGCCACTGTAACATAAATAAACGAAATGACTGCTTCAAAAAAGTTGTTCAAAACACTACTCTGTCTTTCACTTAAAAAAAAAAAACAGCTTCAAGTCTGAAAGTCGAAAAACTACAGAATATTACAAAGACATAAGCTACTTAAAATAAAGTGTATCAAGACTGTACTTAAGTATTAGTAGATGTGTAACAGTAGCTGCCTGTTACATCTACATAATTACAAACTGTAATTAAAGGCTGTTCATTAACTTAATTACATATGAAGTACATTTTATTTCATGTAAGAACAATGGCTACAACTAAGTACCTAATTAGGCAATTACTCTGTATTATGACACCTTAAATAAAGAGTTACCAAATTTTACAAATGAGTCTAAATGTTCCTCAAATCTTCCACTGTAACCATCTTCCTTATCTATCCGTGAAAGTCAAACCCATCCCTTTAATGGAATTGGACAAACAATCGTTAAAGGCTTGTCAGGTAGCTGTTAAAGAGATTTTAAATAGGCTATGTGTTTTTAAGTGTAATTGGCTACACCTCAGGTGACAAACCCGTAGAGCTCTACGTGTGTGAGTTCACATACACACCATTTAATAAGATTCAAACCTCTAGGAAACATCAGAAAGCTCACATGAACACACTTCAGCCACTGCCATTAAATTTTGTCATCTGGATAGTCAAATCAGTAACAACGCAGAAACATTCACACAATCACAGCTGAAATCTCAGGTGTGTGTCACTGCTATAAGTACCTCTGTGAAACAGAAGGACGGAGAAAGAGACAGAGAGCTGTTCACTGTATTTACCTGAATAAAACCAATAACTCTCAGAATAGAGAGATACAGTTACAAAATGACAGAAAAGCAGACATTCAAAGAATAGTGAGAGAATACAACTCTCATTTAATATAATTAAAATTGACAAGCCAGCTTAAGCTACCATGGAAATTAAACTGGACTTTACAGAAAGACATTTCTGCATGGGTACAATATCTTAGCACAAGTGCCTCTGCTATATATTCATAAAGATCTCCGTCCTTATTTTAAGGGTGTGAGATCTAAGACGGCTCACCTCCAAAGAGGAAGCCTTTGATTAGAGGCACATCATCACAGGTGATGTTGTGCACCAGCTGCTGTCGTCTCGGCTGACACACTGTCAGAGCGCAGAAACACACAGCCTTTAATGAACCGCAGGCCTACCTGGTTAAAATACACCTCATATGACTTGCTTTTAAAACCACACAATACTATTCTCAGCACACTCAAAGCAGAGATGCTAACTCAACTGATGGATTTACATGGGAAAAGACAAATTCCAATAGCTCCCTCACACAAAATGCTTGATTGTGATTGGTCAGTTGTGGCATTTGGTAAAACATTTCAGAATAATGACTTCTGTCCAGAGCAACACGTCATCACTGACCTTTCAGTTTCTTGTATAGCTGTCCTCGTATTCTGTTTCTCTACGGACTTCCTGAGTAAGCAAAGAAAATAAAGTCAACTCAAATCAATATTTCATATCCATCCACATATTTAATAAGTAGCCACATGCATTACTGCAGAATAAACATAGCAGACCCTGTAGAGATTAAAAACTCCTGGATACATGCAGTCTCTCTTTTGTCACATTATAGAATGGTTAATAAGAAGGATGATGCTCAGTCAGATGGTCATTATCAAATTAACCCCTCTGGATAATACAAGACCCCTCGACTCATTAGATCCAGATCACTCAGGGGTCCTGTGCCCTTGCCTTCCTCGTTATATTCAGATAAGGTACTAAAACAAATTGATAACTGTGATGAATTAATAAGCAGTCCTGAGAAAGTCACTCAACATTTTGCTAGCTAAACTACCATCTAATCTACAAAAATATTAACTAAGCCATACAAGCTATCATTTAGTGCTGTGCTCCACAACCAGTTGGCAGGAGTATAGCCCGAAATAAATAAAATACAGTAAATAAAAATAGAAATGGCCTAAATAAATAAACAAAATGTTTGTAATCTTATTGAAATGTGTGGAATCACACAATAAATCCTGGTTTAATTGAATATGTCTTCATTTAATATTAAAAACATTCTATTAACTAAAATAGTTTGAACAAAAATGTTTTATACTACCTACTGCATGTGGAGACCTTCGAATATTGTGTATTATTGTAACATTGCAGATTCAACAAAGCTGCAGTCTGTAACTTTTTCTTTATTAAAAATGATCAAATCTATTATTTAGAAAGTCAGTGTTCAAAACTTCTTACCATTGCCCAAATCACAATACTAAGCTTGAAATAATGTTTTCTAATCTGAGCGGTGTTAGTCAGCTTCTGAGGGAAATGTGAGTTTGCAAACATTCATCTTTGCGTTATTACATTATGTCTGTATACATAAAGGAGGAGTCTTGACTAGTAGACCAATGCTTATGTGGATGCTGCAGATGGCGGATCATGTCTAGCCTTTTCTTATTGGACATACAAATGTTTTGTATTTAAAATAGTAATTCTAGTAGTTCTAAAGTACATTAAATTGCTTTTTGAGGTTAAAAGAACAATTTCCTTTGAAGTAGTGCTAGGTGATAGTTATTGTGAAATAACTTTCCTTTTTAAAACGATATAAAGAGTTTGTTAAACGTTCCATAAAATGTTTAGGTTTCAGATAGCGACAAAGAGGCAAAACTTACAGACTGCAGCTGTAAAAGATTTGTAAAACATTAAATATGACATTATAAAACACCATTTCTGAATAAACAAGCTACAATCCCATTTTGAATATGCTAATGGATAGTTTTTGAAGCTACTGTATAGTAAAGAAGCCGGGGTAGAAATTCTGTTCATCTCTACAGAAATAACAAAACAGGTCCATGTTCTTAAAATCCCCACAAACTTTTGATTTTAACAAATGACTCACCTTTCTGTCATCTTAAAAGGCTGCGAAAACTTTCACACGGACCGAACCAAATCTTCAAGGCACAGCAATGCATGCAAACCAAGTGATTTCAAGCAATCCTGATGTCGATGTAGAAGATAACAAACATTTTCTAAACATAGAGTTGCACTCACTCTGACTGTTATACAATGTTTTGACACTCTTCCTAATGAAAGCGGTTATGTTTTGGAATTTCAAAGAGGATTTCTTCTTTTCCTCTGGCAAGCCCAAATTCTGAAACTCCCTTGCTCTTTCTGATCATGGGCCGCCAACACACCGTCAGATCAGCCGGGAAATTGCAGCAATTCACCCGGAATGAAAAGACGATCAAAAGGAAAATGGGCTCAGAAGAAGACCTCAAGCACATATAGTCAAACTCACTCAAGTCTCATCACAAAGCAAAATTAAGCGTGATTGTGACACATTCAAAATGATGACATCATGCTAGGTTGTGACTTGCTGAAAGAAAATTCGTATAACACAACACAGTTTTCCTTTTTATTCAAAAAAAAGCATATTTTGATTAAAATCTAGGACCCTTGCATTTACAATCCAAGTTTCCAATTCGCTCAAGCACCCCCACAGAGGTGTAAAACCCTTTGCAGGATGGGGGAAGCTAATTATCTCTTCTCATATACTACCAGAGGTACGGGCAACTGGCTTTGTTCCCACAAGCATTCTCTCCTAAATCTACAACATGGGCAATGGAAACGCTAATAAAAGGAAAATATGTTTTATAATTAATAACTGAGGAATAATTGGCACCGTTATGAATTTTGAGGCCGGGCAGTGAAGCATGATGACTTCTGATTACCCTAGACATCGTATATCACATTTCCTCAGTACTCTACTAATAAACTGATTAAGTTTAGTTGGCCCAGCTGTCTCTGATAGCCCATAAACACGCAGCACAATCACATGGAGATTATTTACTACCAGCCCAGCAGAAATACCTCAGTCCTAAGAGAGGACATTACAGACGCCTGCTGCACAGTAACAAAGATGCGCCGAGATTAACAATCATAAAATAATAATAAGAAATGCCACAAAGTCTCTCATTATGCTCGGCTTGCAGATTCTGCTAATGGCTCCGTGAGGGATACTTAAGGCACTGCTGTAAACAGCAGAGCATGCAGGCTTTTTAAAGGGGGCACTCGTGTAGAAGAGACCATGGTAACTAATCACACGTCAATGCAAACGCTAGTCATGTCTGGACCAAGCACACTTCAGCTGACGTGCATACCAGCGGCAGAAAATAGCATTCCACTAAGAGGCCAATTTTGTCCTCTGGACTTCTTTTCAGTTTCATTTTTCTAATAATATAAATTTTCTGTGCCCTATTTTAATGTCAACTTTAGGGTGATCAATTAGTTGCCATCAATTATACATCTGAATCAAAAAATCAAGTTTGTATGCAATAGTTGTAGAGTTAGGCCTAGGATAGAATATTAAATTATTTCACAATTTGTGTTAACTAAAACCAGCTCCTAAATCAATTATCTATGCTAAGCTGCAGCTAAAAGTGTTACCACCAGACTGAAATTGGCTGAATTGTCAAATCAGACTTCTGTGAAATCAAACTGCCCACTTAGGAAGCAACACTGATTGACAATCAATTTCACACAAGTGGCTCAGGTAGCGCAGCTCATCCAGGATGGCACATCAATGCGAGCTGTGGTGAGAAGGTTTGCTCTGTCTGTCAGTGTAGTGTCCAGAGCATGGAGGCGCTACCAGGAGACAGGTCAGTACATCAGAAGATGTGGAGGAGGCAACAACCCAGCAGCAGGACCGCTACCTCCGCCTTTGTGCAAGGAGGAACAGGAGGAGCACTGGGCCAAAGGCCTGCAAAATGTCCTCCGGCATGCCACAAATCTACATGTGTCTGCTTAAACGGTCAGACTCCATGAGGGTGGTATGAGGGCCAGACGTCCACAGGTGAGGGTTGTGCTTACGGCCCAACACCGTGCAGGATGTTTGGCATTTGCGAGAGAACACCAAGATTGGTAAATATACCACTGACGCCCTGTGCTCTTCACAGATGAAAGCAGCTTCAAACTGAGCACAAGTGACAGAGTCTGGAGACGCCGTGGAGAACGTTTTGCTGCCTTCAACATCCTCCAGCATGATCGGTTTGCAGTGGGTCAGTAATGGTGTGGGTGGCATTTCTTTGGAGGGCCGCACAGCCCTCCAGAGGCTCGCCAGAGGTAGCCTGACACTTTTTTAGCAGTGTATATATATATATATGAATGAATAATTAAATAATTAAGCCCTCCATTAGTTCTGTAACTTTGTATTCTTCCCAAAATCCTTAAATTTTAAATATTAAGCAGCACAGCTGTTTTCAGAATTTATATGAAATGCTTTCAGTAAATCAGCACAATGTATTCTGAAGGATCGTGTGATGGATCACGTTATTTCTTTTTTTTACTGTATTTTTGACTAAATGAATACCGCCTTGTTGACCCCAAAATGCTTGAGGAGTAGAGTGTTTGTGTGTGAAAGTCATAATGACATAATTCTCATTGTCAAACTCCACCATGGTTCGAAATGCTGCTATGGTCAGTCTTGCTTCATCCACCATCAAATCTGTTTTAATTAGGTGTTCCTTCCAGTTTGTCACTATGTCTATTTTTAGAGATCTTAAAGTGTATGTGATGACAAGAGAGAGACTCAGATATCAAAGCAGGCACTTTCAGCATAGCCACAGGTGATAATGAATGTCTTAACGAATTAGCCGAGCTGTTCTCACCTTTTAGCTGTTTTCGCTGTTCTTCTGCCTCTCTTCTCCCAGCCCCCATCACACAAGCCCCTCCTGACGCCACATACCTGTGCCAGCTTAGCCTGTCAGTCTGTAAATATCAGATAATTGATGTCCATTTTATGACACCATTCAATAATGTTGATGTAATAGTCTTAGCGAGCCTATCTTCACGTCCATCCTGTGACCTTCCAGCTCAGATTGCTCACACACCATTGGCTCAGCTCTCTTTCACCTAAAGGCCTGTTAAGATTAAGTGGTTCTGCTTCTCTGCTGGATGATTTCTAAAACATTAAGATAGATGGAGGCTGAGAATGGAGTTGGGCTGTTTATCAAAGCATGACTTACCTGGCCAGATTCAGGGATCTGTACTAAAAAACACAGAAGATCATGCCATACGCCACCAGAGCTACAGCATCACAGCAGGCTTTTTTGTTCTATTATGAGCTGATTTATTGTTGAATATTATGCTAAAGAGCCTTTGAGCTATGCTGCTACTCTTCAGAGAAGCATCACGTGCTTTTCACCTCCTTCGCCTATTTTACCCTCTTTAATAAGTGTATAGAGCATTTTTTCTACTTGCTAGAAGATTTATCAGTGTACTTCTTGTGAAAACCGCAAAAAATGCATTTCGAAATAGTTGAGCTCCCCCTCCCCTTCCTCACAGTGGTTTGACCCACTGCCTGCTATCCCAGTTCATCTCACCTACTGTACGCTACACACGCCAGGTATGTGGCTGTGGCTATGTTCATAAGTAGTTGTTGAACTCCAGTAAGTAGGGGATTTTATTCAGTGTTGATAAATTGATTCTCTTTAATGAAGTTGGCGCAGATTTTTTAATAAATTAGTTGTGCCAACAATTCTGATTACAGATGTCAATTTTTATAAATCTGCTATGTTAGCAATTAAAAAGTCACTTAACGTTAGCTTGTTTACAAAAGCTTGTTGCAGTGAACTGCAACTAACACGCCAAAGCTGTTACCCATGCATTATTTTATTTGTGGCGACTTGGCATACTGTTAACATTAACAGCAGACATACCAAGTCTCCCGCAAGGTCTGGGAGTCTCCTATATATTGATAGTGGCTCCCTGATGCCCTCAAATTGTATAAAATATCCCGGAATCTACACCAAGCGTGTGCACGCGAGAAATTAATGTTAGCATCGTACATCTTAAAATGCACGCATAAGACGGAGAGGGAGTGAGAGAGACTGTGTGTGCCTGTTCATAGCGTGTGCTAGACAGAGAGCATCCTGATTGGTTTACTAAGCAAATAATAAGCCAATCAGCTTCCAATGTGGGTGGGCTTTTATTTATTTTCTCGGGAGCAAAGTTATCAGTTCAGTGCAGCAGCCTACGAGATTGTCGTGGCAGAGAGAGAGAGAGACTCGACTGTAAACAGCATAACAAACATTGCAATAATTTAGAAGAAAAAAATCTGCCTTTTCACTACACCAGAAAAAAACTTCCAGTTTTGACATTTTTTTTAAGTATAATTTGACTGTATTATTTGTGCCCCCCTTAAAAATTGCTAGAGGGAAATTTTATGTTTATTGTCCCCCCCACTGTAAAATAAAATTTACACCCATGTGAAAACCTGCTGGTAGACGAGTAAAATGTTGAGAATCTGATAACAATGGATTCTGGTATAAATTAAAGGGGTCATATGATCCTGCTAAAATGAACATTATTTTGTCGATTTGATATAATCCAATGCGGTTTAAGATGCAAAAAACACATTTTCCACATACTGTGCATTTTTGTTTCTCCTCTAAGCCACTAAGGTACTCCTGAAACGGGTCGATTTGTACAAAGCTCATTGTTCTAAAAAAGTGAAGTGTGCTCTGATTGGCCAGCTATCCAGTGCACTGTGATTGGCCAAATATTGCAAGCATATTGCGGAAATATTTTGGCCCTTACCGTGCGCTATGACACCAAAACAATAAGACACATTACAAGCGAGGCATTTGTTGCATCCAGTGGGCACATACATGCCGATTATCATGATTTAGTCCTGTCTTTATATGCGTTGCATTGCGCCTTGTAAACATAACACCATGTCTGCATTTGTGTTTGGAGACACGATAAGAAAATGTAACTTACTTAAAGGTTTGTGAGTCAGAAGCGTCAGACTGTCCTTGCAGAGTGAAAACTGCTCCACTTTATAGTCTCTGTTCTCTTTTGGAAGCACAAACAAAGTAGTTTCACTTTCACAGCAACACACAGCATCTCCAGAACATGGCGCCCGCAGCAACACTACAGCGAGAATAATTAGTCAATATTTGGAGTGGATCAAAAACGTTAATCAAAGTTGTCCTAAGACAAGAGCACATACTGGTTTACGGACAACTTTGATGAAAGGTTATGATCCACTTGAAATATTGACTACTGTATACTAACCTACATTTTGGATGGCATGATGGTGAGTAAAAGTTTATATCCTTTTAACCTTTTACAAATGACATACTGAAAACACAATGGATTGAGTACAGAGTACAGATTTATAAATAAATAAATCGTCACACCACTGTTTTCCATACAACAAACATATATTTTTAAGGGTTAAATCAGGTTACATAGACAGACCTAATATAATATAGCTTCAAATGATTTGCAATAAGTCCTTTTTTGTTCTTGCGATTGACATCTCACAGTCAATATGAGTGGTCATGTATGCAAATGATTCTTTCAATAAAAAACTAAAAAACACTGGATTCACTTGCAATAATAGATTCCCTAAAAATCACAGTACTGTGTTTTCCCCTTTGATTTTTTTCCCCCGTTACATCTAATTTTTAACAAAGAATCTGAGTGTGTGTGTGTTACAGAAAGAGAAAGTGAAACAGAAAAAGGTGAAGACAGAAATAGAGATGAACAGGCAAGATGGTGATTTTGATTATCAGCTGTAAATCTGTAGTTCATATAAGAGTGAAAAGAAAGTAAAGCACAAGCCAGAGAGAATTAATAAGGAAAAGACACAGGATAAAAGAGAGTGCATGAAGGGATGGGAGAGATGAGGTAGATAATGGATGAAAGACAAAAAAAGACAAAGAGATGGGGAAGGAGGCGAAGGCTGTTGTTGGGGGTTTATATGACTCTCTCGTGTGTGTCTGGCAGGCCAATAAACATATCATACTTCCATAAAGGTGGAGCACAAAAGATGGACTGAAGCAAGAGGCAGGCTAATCTTTAAATCCTCCAGCAGCCTGTCTAACACTGACTCTCCAAGGTCAGTTTATTAATGAGCAAACAGACGGAGAGGAGAAATCATGCTAGAGAGTGTGGGAAAACCGTGAAACTTTACCCAAACACACTCACAAGTGTAACGTTCAGCATTGAGCTTTAATGGAGATTTTCAAGCAACCTTCCTTCAACCCTGAATTAACAGAGGAGACTGAAGGAACCTATTAGAAAGAGAATAAGAAACACAAAGGACTCATTAATGTGAACTATTTAAACCACCCTTGCGAAATATAAATATTTGAAATACATATCATGCTAGGCATACTGCAAACACATAATAAGAATGCACTCCAATTGTACTTTCTTAAAGTCTTTTAAACTGGAACACTAATTTTGTACTTAATGCACTTTAACTGTGCGGAAGAAGTGCTGAAGATATACAGGCCTACTCAAGATCATACAATCTTCATCAAAACTGTTGAATGATTGAAGTGATGACTGAAAACACCAAATAAAAAGTTGAATTATAATTGTTTTATCAGTAAATCTTGAGTTATATGTCAGTAAATAAATTAGTAGATTTGAACTATACTTATTATAAATTAATGTATTTCGAATATGTTTTTTACTAGGGCAGGGTTTAATTATTTTATATGTATGCAGTTTTTAAAAGCCTGTTGTTTTACTATCAGTGAGATACTACTAGCTTTACGATTATTTTGAATCAGTTTATTTTACAATTTACTCATACTTTTAATTTGAGATATTTTAATTAAACATTAAGTTAAATGAATTAAAGAGACAAAAAGTTCATTATATACTTTTTTTTATGTTTATTTGCCATAAAATCGTTTAATTTTAGCCAACTACAATAACCATGGCTCATATTTATTTAATACATGATACATTTGTACTTAGAAAAATTTATTTTTTAACACAATAGGAACATTTCGAATGAACAGATGGAGATGGTAGGAACGCTTTTCTATTTACAGTCAGTCTTAAAGTTGATGTTCACAATTTCTCCTACAAGAAAGCTTAAGATATACATCAAAAAAGGTTCATGCTAAAACACTAATGGGGAACTCATTAAATCTCTTGAGCAATGAAAAAGAAACTTGTGAGCAAATGTGAAAGTTGCTCACATGCTGACCTGTAGTAAACCTGGACAGGATTGTCAGCAGGGTTTGTTCTGGGTGAGAGTGGGTGTAGAGAGAGCCGAATTACTCCTAATGAGCTTTAACGAAGGGGCACACTTCAGGGATGGATTGTACAGGGTGGTATTGTGGGTGGATTTTCATGAAGGATTTAGTTCTATTCCAGACCAGGTTGGTAGGATGTTGGGGTGCACTTCCTGTCTTCCGAGCTTCATGCGCAGCAGTGTAATTTGTCCAGCCTGGGGCTTAAGCAGCAAAGGAGGAAACAGCAGAGATCCCATTAGAATGGCCTTCCTGCTGCAGGAAAATTGCTAAATATTAATCAAACATTGATTAAAGTGTTAAATCCTGGACTCATTATTCACATTTCCCTACTATATCCCTCGCTTGCCATGTTCCCCGCGCTCTGTTGTATATTAGGTTCTCTCCTCTTCCACTTTTCTATTCAGTATTCAGGGTGGGAAAGCTGAACGAGTACTCGCAGGGGACTAAGAGAAAGATCTGAAGCTCAATAATACTTGTGCTATTGTTCAGGGCTTGTACTTGGTGGAGTAAGAGAAAATAAATCCACTAAGGTCACAATAACACATTCTCACAGCTCCCAAAAACAAAGCAGGAAGATAGATGGACGGGTAGATATATAGATAGATAGAGAGAGATACGGGGACACTTTGTTGACTTTGACGGATGAAAAGTTTTAGTGGTGAACCGAATTTTTACTGCCGCAGTGAAACCACCCTGAAGGCTTATTGTAGACTAACAATATTTGCAACGGTCAATTCTGTGTGAAAAAAATACATCTGTGCAGAAATGAATCGGCTAAAACAGCATTTTATCATAGGTGTTTTTGAAGGTAGCAGCAGCCCACATATTTTCAAGCTCTAGAAAACATTAACAAAACAATATAAGTTGAATTTGGTCTCCATAAAATTGCCTTTTTTCCCTTACAGCGTGAAACTAATAGATACAGAATGAATGCACGGCTGAACAATCTAACCCTAAAGGCTTTAATGCACAGATCTTAAACTCAAAATCACTGTCCAGACAATGAGACTGTTACAGCAAATACAAGAGGTTTGAGTTATACTGTAGGTGCAGTTATTGATTTATGAACTAAAACTAAAACAAACAAGTGGCTCGTTTGTCCTTTAATACCATACTGTCGGTAGGTTTAGTGTGCAAATAAGATCACATTTAAAGGCAACTCAAATTTTCTCATTGCAAGAAGAGACAAGAAACATCAAGCTAGCTTTGGAACAGTCAGATGTTCTCGAAACCTATACGGAACAAAAATACATAAATCAATTCTCACATATGATATTTGTAAATAAAATATTTGAATTCCATCAACTGAGGGCATGTTGCAACAAGTGCTTCAGCGCACTTTTTCCCCAAATGCTTCATTTGCTGTTTAGTCACATGGTTTTATATCAAACAGTTTTATCAAACTTATATTAAAACTGTATTAACATTTTCTTTTTTTTTTCTTTTTTTACTTTCTATTAATCAAAAGACACCAGATCTTTTATTATACTTTTTTTACACAAAAATAAGATAATAAAATCTTTTTTAAGAAACAAATTAGAATGACTAATATAAGAAGGATCATGTGACACTAAAGACTTCTTAAATGACTGCAGAAAATTAAACTTTGGCATTACTGAAAAAAAAAAAAAATTATATTATATATATATTTTATATACATACATACACAGAAACTACTTATTTTTTATATTGCAATAATATTTCACAGTATTACAGGTTTTACTGTAGTATATTTGATTAAATAAATCTTACCAAGCCCAAACCTTGGAATGTTTGTGGATATAGCAATTGTTTAACAACCCTATAAAGAAAACTATATGGCAATATTTAAGATACAACAAATAAGTTACACGCAGTGAAAATTGATTAACAGACCAAATTTAACTATGAGCACTTGGAGGGCCGAATGAAACAATGTCGCGGGCCGATAGTTTGAAACTTTTTTAATGCACAGGAATTGGAAAAAGGAAAGGCTCCGTTCGACAAACACCCACATGAAAACCCTAATGAGGCAGAACGACAAAAACAAGCCCTACTTTCATGAACAGGATTCAGTCGTGTCCCTCGTTCTATTTCATCTTATCTCTATAGCGTGCCAAGAGCACACGGCTACATTTACAGGCGCTGTCGCATTTTAAAATTGAATCCCTGACTGTTTTCTCCGAGAGCTTTCACCAGGATAAAACTCACCATGCAGGTTTTATTCCTTGCTTTTATATGGCTTTATCGATCCTGCCTTAATTAGTTTAAGTAAAAAAGCTTCCTGCTGCAAGCTATTATGGAGCAATAAAGAAGCAATTTATGAGTTGATCAAAAAGAAACGTTTAGATTTCCCCATTGAAAGGGAAAAGAAAAGCAGAAACGTGAAACAATAGTGAAGCCAATGTGAGAGTCTAACAATCGGATTCTGCTGAGGTGAGCTGTTCGCCCAATTCATTCATTGTTACTATGTGACAAATATTAAAATCATTACACTTGCACAGATTAAGTCAGCGTAGCAGGGCAAAAGTGGATCTGACCGGCTGCATGGCTTTGCATCGGAAATCGTCTAATAGCGTGGCTGTTTCCCAAACTCTCGAAAACACAAAAAATAAAAACGCCTCACTTGCATGAGCATTCAGCAAGCCGTGGAAAAGTCATTTCCACACTGGCTGCGCAGCCGGTGAGGATCGGCCCTGTTAATCTGTTTCAGATCCTTTACAGAACCACATCTTAGAGAGCAGGAGCGTGCGAGGGAAAACACTACATCTGAGTAATCCGCGTTTTAAACAAGCCATACATCACGCAGATGGGAAAGGGAGAGAAGAGGGGGAAAGAAAAAACTGTGGCTTGGATGGTGGTGAGCAGAAGTAACCGTTAGCTTCCACTCATCTCTTTGCCATGAGAAACCAAAGACTTTGCTCTATTTCTGTCGAACAAACTACCCAAGCCTGGAGAAAGAAAGAAAGAAAGAAAAAAAAACAAAGTCTTGTGCTTATTAAGACATCATTTGTCTTATTTTATTGGCCCGTTATAATGAGGGGGAAGCGTGTGGGTGGTTATGTGGTGTCCTGCCCCCTGTGTAGGACACCATCTATCTTCGCACAAAGCACCCAGCTCAGCTGCTCCGAATCTCCACGTATGTGTGATTACAATATTTGTGTGATTAATCACAGCAATGTGACATTCTGTGTCGTAACCCCACACTGCTGTCGAGAATGTAGTGGTGACCGATTTTTAAATAAGCTGTGCGCAGTGGAACGAAGTTCACTATGGATTTTATTGCCTGAGCCTGGAGACAGAATTCGGTGTCCTGCATTTCAAATGCCTTGCACTGTATGTGCGGCAACACTTCTTAAATTACAAGTGTTAAAATGTCACTAAAGTGCTCGAATTTAAATGGCTCTGAAGCTCTCCTGTGAATATGGAGAGCATATGATGTTAAGAAACTAAGGAAAGGTGGTCTTGTTACTAGTAAATTAGTAGAAAGTAAAACTTTAGCAGACATTCAAGATAACACGGCCTACCTGTTTCTAGCAGTAGGATAGACAGCGTTCCCGTGTGATATCAACTCATGCTGTTCAAAAATTGGGAAGTGCTGATGTTAGATATCAAATGCAAAATGTGCCTTACACTGCAAAAAATTATTTTCTTCAGTTAAATCAGTTCATATTTGAAGTGTAATAGCAGTAACGATTGATTGCTTTTGAAACAAGTCTGTCACCATCAAATTTGGTATTGTTTGATGAAAGGTGAAGAGGTAAAAGTATATTACAGGGCTCTAGAGTGCAACCGATTTGATTGCAGATGCGACTTAATTTCTCAATAGTGCGACTAAACAAAATCTGAGGTGTGACCAGCTGTTCGAGGGGGGAAAGAAAATTCTCTGCGGCTCTGAAACTTTGTTTCTGTGGTTCAACAACAGGCACACATTAAGGCCAGGACACACAAGCCGATGGAATTTGTCGTGCGGCGTAGCATCAGAATAGGTTCTATTGTATTTTGTCGCATTGCACTGCCCTGCTCTGCTCATGTCCTGTGTAGACGTGGTGAGAGAGAGGTGAGTAGCCTAGGCCCGTCAGATAAACAGCGTGGATGTAACCGCGGATGATGAGAAAAGATGAAAAGAATGATTGACAACTTGTTCGTTAAGAATGTTAAGTTAAGGCCTGATCCGTCCGAGAATTATTAAAGGACCAATACACTTTCTACTTTCTTGTAGAATTGTGCTTCAAATAAAGAACTTTATGTTGACCAGATTATGACACTGTGTCGCAACAAAATACAATAGAACCTATTCTGCTGCCTTCACTGGATGTGGCGCGACATATTCCCAGAAGAAAACTAATGCTGCGTTCTATTTATGACGGATTGGCACCAGTTTCAAATGATTATCAACAGTCGCTTGGTCACGTCCACTGCAGACAGACTTTAGCTGTTGCAACGCGGCGCGGCAACTGTCTCATGAAGTGTAGACACGTTGGTAAGGCGGGCGCACAGGGTGCAATTTGAGGTCGTTTTTTTTTGCGATTTTTTGGTTATCGGAGGAAATCATCTCTTCTTTTATGGTCGGTGCTCGTATGGTGTGTGAGGAATTACAAGACGAGCAGAGTGCCTTACGAGCACTTCCCGACCTCACAATCATTTTTAAACATAAAAAAAAAAAACTTTGGGAGCTGGATTAAAAGCGTGATGTGTGTGCTGTTGATTTGTTGAGCAAACTGGAAATAAACCAATCAGAAGCTAAAAAAGAAAACCACAGATGGTCGTCCAACTGTCAAACAAATTTGCACTGTGTATGGCCACCTTTAGTTAATCATTTAAAACATTTCAATATTGTCTATATGAAAATGTGGGTGCAACTAATTTGTGTGTGCACCAGTGCAACCAGTGGGAAAAAAGTTAGTCTAGAGCCCTGTATTAGCTAAAAAACAAAGAAAGTTGACCTTTTGGGGTGAACTAGCATATATGTAAACTGCCTCTCTAAAGTTTGAGATCAGCAACATTTTTAATGTTTTGAAAAAGTGTTTTGTACTCCCCAAGGCTGCATTTATTTGATTAATAAAACGTATTATTACAATTATATATATATA
>JAUMHG010000038.1:1496637-1506765 GCA_032359395.1 Enteromius anoplus
GACACTGAAGACTGGAGTAATGATGCTTTGTACCACAGGAATAAATTACATTTTAAAATATATTCACACAGAAAACACTTATTTTATAAATTGAAATAATATTACACAATATTACAGTTTTTTTCTGGATTTTTAATCTAATAAGTGCAGCCTTGATGAGCAGAAGAAACATCTTTAAAAACCATTCAATATCTTACTGACCCCAAACTTTTCAACGGTAGTGTGTGTATTTATATATTTATATATATATAGGAAGAGATTTTTTGCAAAAAACGATAACTACATTTTGTCAAATGACTTCAAATGAACTTCAATTTTGTAAATTAAAAGTATCTGTTTAAGTTATTATTACGTAATCAAAACAACCCAACTGCAGTTTGATTGTTATTACTTGGAATGCAAAACATGATTCTGAAACTCTGAAAAATTTAAGTTATAGTTTTTTGCAAATGAACTCCTCATACATACACACATTATATTGATGTGTGTGTTGGTTGGTTGATGTTTTAAGTATCTTTACAATTTACAACTAATTTTAGTATTCTATCTGAAACCCTGTAAAATATTAATATATACAGTAAAACATAATTCATTTATGTTAGAAAGTCTACTTTATGTACGCTCTATACTTGGGATCATCAGAGCACAAAATTTTTGAACCCAAAATAATGTAATACTCTGTGAAAGCCCCCTTGACTAAATTAATCTATTTGGTAAAACAATCCTAATACAGCCCTTTACCTTTTCTCTGTGCTTCTAAAACAGCAGCATAATAATGACAGTTCCATCTTTCCTGAGAGGGGAAAAATGGGTCCATATTTCAAAAAATGACTTTGAAGTCCAAGTGGAAGATAGTGGGCTTCATTATAGAGTATTTTTGTGCCATCTTTTGTTGAAACAGTCCTAATAAAAATGTGTACAGTGTTGTACATCTCACCGAAATTTGCTGCACACAAACTTTACCTTTTTGTACCTTGCTGCTGCTATTACAGGGGTAATGGTATGTCTGGTGCGCAACATCCAAAACTTTTAGTCACGGTGTACATCAAAGCTGCTCTCCTGCGCTGAAATATACAAGACATCGAACATCAGACTGTACACACGCACATATACGACAAAACGGACTGAATCCTGGAAGCATTATTTGTAACTGTAGCGGGAATCCAGACATTTTTAATTATTTGATAGATTAATCAAGTGCTTTACTTGAACACCGACTTCTAATGTGGCGAATGCCTTCTTCCAAATATTGTCTTTGGGAGTATTTAAAGTTAGTTTCATGCGCGACTAAATTCCGCCAAAATGGCGGGTTGCTTTAGGACAACAACAATTGCGACAGTGTTGTATTTACGCCAGTAAATTATGACTCTCTACTTGATTTCCCCCCGCTCTATTCTTATTATTGTTGTGCTTTCTATTTGCATTATTAACTTGATAGTGTAAATTTACGTTGTATAATATGCCCTGGAAAAATAAATAAGAGATGACTCAGATTCATGGCTAATTCCTATTCTATCAGGATTATGTTGTGTTGAGTTTAATGTGCTTTCCTTACCATTCTGTTGACGAGCGCATTATCTCACAAGTTAGCGAGCATCTGTATAAGTTACAAACAAATAAAATATTATTTCTTTATAGATTATATAACAATAAGACGGAAAACAGACAAAGCAGAAAAGATCAGAGGCATTATTTGAGAAAAGGGCATACTGATTTAATAGGCGCAGACCTGCAACAGAACTAACTTTACCCTGCACTGACGTAATTTCCGATTTTTGTGAAAAATGCACTTTATTCCCCCGATAGCACACATACATCTAGGAGACATCTATTTGACGTCTGCATTTACATCTGCAAGACGTACTATTTAGCTTGTTTGCTCATCTGCAATACGTCTATTGGATGTCTCCTTTTAGATGGCAAATAAACGTCTATTAGATGTCTTGTTTATGATTTAGAGTGTATGTAAAACTGACATCTGAAAGACGTCTGCCAGACATTTGTAGATAGCAGTTGCTTTCCAGATCAAGAGATCTTTAACAGAGATACTTGTGCTATCTGGGTCAGCTGCTTTAACACTAACCAGACCAGCATCGCAAAGTGCATGAGTTAAATTTGTTTTCGTAACTCGGTGGACAATTCTAAAATCTGGTGCAGGTTGACATGATATGACAAAAACAAGCTAGCTAGCTGGTTCTCTAATTAATATGAGTTAATATGAAGATACATTGAAACCAATGGGAAACAAAAGAAACAAAATCCAAGTCTGTAGGCAACATCTTTAATGAGAAAGCATGTACACAATGAGGGTCATACTGAACAAATACCAGCAAAGGGACGTTAACGGATCTCGGTACTTCCGTAAAATGATAAAGTAGAGCATTGCAGATGTTTTACGTTATTCTTTCTGCTTTTCGATCTGTATATTTGTACAAAATCATGGCGTCTTCAGGTGCTAAAACGTATTTATATGAAAATATAGATTTGTGTACATGGACACGAAGCAGTTTTTATCAGTTGAATATGTTTATATGAAAACATGGAATCATATAGCAGGATACGACATGGATTATGAGAAACTGCACAGTATGATCATTTAGGAATAGATTATCTGAAAAAACACATCAGAATATCAATAAGCGAATGACTGTGGAATAAAGATGAGTTCAAATTCTCCATCTTGAGTCATCAGACATTGTGACACTGCATCTAAGGCCTCATGTGGATGGTGAACAAAGAGCTTTATTGTTACAATCCAGTATATTATTCTGGTTGAGGAGGTGTCAGCGATGGCCTTGGCAAACACGTGAGCTCAACATCTCTCTCTCTCTCTCTCTCTCACATTCTATTATATGGTTTCTCCATAATTTACTGTCACAACGGACAATAAACTGGATAGTGCTTAAACCAAAAAACATAACAAGAAAACAGTCTTTCTGCTGTACCGAGAGTCAAGGCCAGAACTAAATGAAACTTCATACAGTAAAAGTCAAACCAATCCCATAAGGACACCTGGAAAAGAAGACATCACTCCACCTCAAACGAGGTATGTATGTTTTATAAAAGAAAAGATTTCAAAATCAGCTCCCTTTACTTGTGGCTACTGGAATGAAGTTGTGTTTTCGTTGCAAACTGCTGTTGTCCTTTAAGCACTTCAGTTTCAGTGTATCTTTAAGCATTTCAGACAAATTGATGCATTCATACATTGCTTAAGAAAAATCTTAACAATTTCAATAGGACAGAGCAGGTTTAAATGTAATAATAAATTCACAATAATAAGAATGGCTAGGTTTATTAATAGACATGCATAAAGTGAAAAGGTAAAATATTAATCTTTGTTCTCGCATTCCATAACTAATATTAAAATAGCTGACAAAACTTAATATTAAAAAAATAATTGTTTTTTAATAAATTATTCAAATTAGAAATAATTTTTTTTTTTAATAAATGGAAAATTTATAAATGAAAAATTTGCAACTAAGATTCTACGTGGAATAATGGTACTCTAAAAATATTTTTAAAAGAAAAATGGTTAAAAAAATTGTTTTCTTCCTTATACATTTATATAAATACTTTCCAATTACAATTAAATCTGCTCTCGCCTACTTCTAATGTAGCTTTAACTAATCTATATATATATATATATATATATATATTCATTTATTTCTATAATTTTTTTTAAGTAGCTTTAATAACTAAATTTAACACCTTTGAAACAAACAGAAATAATATATCAAAGGAAAGAATCTGATATTCAAAAATCCATGACATATCTTAACATATTAAAGCCTATCCTTTTTCATTCCTCCAGGGGAAATTTGAACATAAAATATGATACACTGAAACGGCCTCATGACTATACTGTGTGTCGATTGTGAAAATGTAGGCAACAGCCTTCTTGCAGTGTCCACAAGAAATTCTGAATCATTTTATTTACATCCTATCTCATGTTACACTTACAAATAAATATTGCATTCTTACAATCTACATTTGATTTCTACCACTGTTCATCTGTGAGCGTATTTTCACCTGAGCTTTCAAAGAGAAGGTTTCCACATCGGTCCTTCCCTACAACTCTTCAGTAATATAAACAACAAGGATTCAAGGAGCCTGGGGAAACGCTGGGGTTAGTGAGGCAGAAATAGAAAGTTGCTTTAAAACCTATAGGACATGTAAAAACCATGGGCGGTGCTCCAGCCATGTAAAAAGGGGGTAAACGATGTACATTTCGCCTCAATAAAAAGAGAAACATTCATACATTTACCATACTGGAGAGTTATAGACCATATCTACTCATGTATATTTTTCTATCACAGCAATCATATGGTTTTATAACAAACACAACTCAATTTTGTGGGCTTGTATTTCTACATAGTTCGTCCCATGTTCATCATCAGGTTGTACGATTGGTTCAGTTGCTGTAAGGACAGTCAGACCGGCCAGTCTCAGATCAGCTGAGGGCCACTCTATGCACTTTCTGTGGTATTCTTATTGTGCAAATGAACAACCCCCCGATGGGACTCAAAAGAAGTCCTCTATCTTTTTTTCCACG
Source organism: Enteromius anoplus (assembly GCA_032359395.1). Lineage (NCBI taxonomy): Eukaryota > Metazoa > Chordata > Actinopteri > Cypriniformes > Cyprinidae > Enteromius > Enteromius anoplus. Next base: position 1,501,190 of record JAUMHG010000038.1, read on the forward strand.
TTCACTTGATTAAATGAACAGTGCACGAGGAGTCTTTTTATTCTCATGTTGCTTTTCATCATTGATGTCTTGTGTCTTTCTCCCAGAGTAGAGATGGAGAGGGAGGACTGTTGTAGTTTGGTGTCTTTCGACTTTTAAAACAGTGTTTATGTTTGTGTGTGTGTGTGTGCAGATACAGCTGGTACAGACTCCAGCCAGGGGGAATCCCACAAGTCCTTGCACCCTAGCTCTCCTGGAATTCACAGAGGAGGGATAGACAGTACGAAATGAGTGGTAAAAAAACCCAAACACACACCTCGATCTGGGGCAGGCCTGGTGCTTCGAGGGCCTGTTTTGGTCTAGTTACATACTTATCTAAAAAAAAAAAAAACTGGGATTATCTCAAAAAATAAGATTGGTTGTATACGTCCCAATGATCTGAATCGAAAACAAATCAAAACACCAAGTTACATTAGCAATAACAACTCCCGTTTATCGACTTCCACGGACTGTGATTTTCTGTACAGCTGTCAAGTTTGTTTCCTTTCTTTCCTTCTCTCGCTGGTCTTGTTTGGGCTTGTTTATTTGGGGTGTCGGTAACTGGCGTTCTGTCCCTGTGCTAGCCAATTGGCAGCTGCTCACTCTGCGCCACCTGGACCGCTCGGCACAGCCAGTACGAACGTGCCAGTCTCTCTTCACCCGTTTCCCCTTTTTGTGAATTTCCTACTTAACTCGAGACTCCCACAGGATTTTATTCCTTCCTGCTCCCTGCTTGAATCCACTTTAATAATTCCCTCTCCCTGCATTCCCCCCACAGTGCAAAGGCATTTCTGGTGAGTTTTTGTGTGTCCGCCCTCTCACTTTCCCTTTCGTTCGTTCTCTTTGCGGCTCCTACAGATTGTCTTGCAGTCTCTCCATGTAGCTCCTGAGCTCGGCTGAATGTCCCAGGTCCATGTCCTGACAGACCCACTTGATGTCATCTTCATTCCCGATAAGGATGGAGTTGGTGTACGGACCGCCTTCGTCTGGTAGTACGGTGGCGAAGGAAGTAAACTTGACCCTTTTGCGCTTGGCAGCACTGGGAGAGTTGTTAAGGGGTTCGACTTTTCCGCTGGGGTCGTTTCCCAAACAGGACCGTGGATCAGAGTGCACATGAGGGATGCCACGTCCATGTGTTGTCACGCTTTTTTGAACGCCACTCCCGTTGAGGAGGTACTTGCTCTCCTCGCACCCTTCGTTGCGATCTATCGCGGTCGTGCACTCATCGTTGTGTGCCAGCGGCCCGTGGTCGCCATGATGATCCATAAGGTCAGCTTCATTACCAAGCCACACCCAGTCATGGGCATGGTTCATGTTGCCCTGCTCTAGAACAGGAAGCTGCTTGTGGCGATAGCGGAAGGCAAAGCTGACACAGTTGATGAGGAAGACGAGAATAGCAAGACAGAAGACTCCAAGCAGGGCATACATGCCAATTTCCAGGTCTGACAGACCTCTCGGAGCCTGAGTCAAGTCGCTGTCCGCCCCGGGTAGATCCACCTGTGCTGGGAAACTGGTATAGTCCACAGGGTTGTTGTTTTGACCCCCACCCTGCTTGCTGCCCCCGGATCGACTGGTTATCGGAGTCTTTGCGGTCGTGCTGACCTTCTTTAGGACCGACTCTTCTCGTTCCACCGCTGTGTTTGTGTATTTCCAGCTATCTCCTCCACTTGTTTTATCCGCTTCTAGAAGCTTATGTTTCTGTTCGTTTGTGCTGTTGTCCAGACTGTTCTCCTCCTGAGTTCCACTCCTCTGCTCCAGGTCGTTCTGTCCGAACTTCACCTGCACGCTTCCTATCCCCATTGCCAAAATGCTCTTTCTCTTGGATTTCTGGCAGGTTTCTGAGATCATCATCTCCACGCGCAGTAGTGCTCCCTGCCCTTCACCTTCCGCCACTACCACAGGCCAGCGCTGGGACTGATCCTGATAGGTGGAGACCACGTTCTCATCCAGTGAGGTGATACTTACAGTGAAATCTTTAGGGTCATAGATGTCAAGAGGAGTCACAGAACCATCGCTGTACTGAATCCATGCACTTATAATGGCTTCCTGTAATATAACAGAGAGAAGGTTAAGAATAGATGTGTGACGCTTTTCGCTTTTCATTGAATGAATCATTCTTTTGAGTCATGTTTTTTTATTGATTCATTTTTAACCAATTCACAAAACCCCTTTGAATGGCTGATCTGGTTCTTGGCTCGATGATCCAGTCACAGGTTAACAGGGGGTGAGAAGATAATCAATGACTTCAGCAAACATATATACAGTGCATGAGTCATGTGAGCTGCTTTAATGATGAGTTTTTTGCATCTTTTTTGAAGCCTCAGTTTCCATTCATTGTAATTACATAGAAAAGCTTGACCAGTTTCCTCCTGTTAACCTCCACACAGTCAGTCTACGACATAAATTTGAAGACCAAATCTGTCTGATTTGTGAAAAAATCATTCATATTGTTTGCTGAACTCAAACCAAAGCCTATGAATCAAAAAATGATTCGACACATTTTTTTTTTTACACATTTCTCCTTTTGTGTTATAAATCTGGAGCACCATAAGATACAGTATATTATTGTAGACATATATATTTTTTTAATCATCATTTTTATAGCGACCGCATTATTGTCCTTAAATAATGATGCGTATATACTGTACATGGCACTGCATTGAGAAAACAATAATTTATTTTCCGAAAACATTTCGAGTCCCCGAACATGTCTCAGACTGCCTGTGATTGGAACTGAAATGATGTCTAATAGCAAGGCTGTCGAGGTTATTTATCTTAATACATTCCAAATTTCCCATGATAAATAGAGGAGTATTACAGGTTAAGAGGCAAATAAGTTGGCATGCTATAAACTTATGCTATAACTGTAAACCTTCTTTTCATTTTGACTGCAAAGAAAGAGTGAATTTTTACTTGGGAAGCACAACTCATCAACATTAAGGGGCTGAAAAAAGTTGCTTTAAAGGCAAAGTTCACTCAAAAATAAAATTCAGTCATGTTTACCCAACCAAGTTATTCTGCAAAACATGCTTGCAAAACATTCAAACCTGGTATGTTTTCAATGTATGGAAAAGAAAAGCATGTACATTTTTCATGTCTGAGTGAACTGCTAAAGCCCCTCGTGAAAAATAAACATATATCAGTGAATTTGAATTACATTTATTTCATGCTTAGTATACTACAAATATATTTTCATATTTATGTACTTAATAAAATGCCATGCAATTGTACTTTTAGGCCCGGTTTCACAAACATGGCTTAGCTTAAGCCAGGACTAGGCCTTAGTAAAATTAAGATATTAAAGCAACTTTTACAAAAATACATTAGAAGAAAACTTTACAGGTGTGCATCTTGACAGAGAACAATGACACTGACATGTTTTAAGATAATAAAGACTCCAAATAAAGGTCTCAAGTTATCTGTCAGTAAATCTGTTAGTAGATTTGAACTATACTTAGTATGAAATAAATATATTTTAAATATATGACTTTTTTACTAGGGGTGTCAGGTTTTCAAGAAGCTCACAAAAATATCTGCACTTGCAGACTGCAAATTAATTTTAGCTGATCTAAACATGTAGTCGTATACAATTTAAGAAATACTAAATACTATGCTTGGAGAGAGAGAGAGAGGTAATTATAGGATTTGGATTATAATTATATAGGATGTAGAACGTGTGGAGTTAATCACAACTGCTCAACAGACTGAAAACGCCAACTGCAGATCAACTACGCTAGCATCAAAAATAGTGTACAAGAACAGCCTCCAGATATGCGGCCACCTTGATTTGGCAGCTTCTTCAAATGAGACAAAAAGCGTTTTTCTTAATATCCGTAATTGCCAACAACTCTAAATGAGATTCTTGCAGTGTTTTCCCACCCACTCTCATTCACTCATAGTTAACCTTGGGCCCTGTGCGTGGGAAAACTGTGGCAGAAGCCAGGGAAAGCATTCCGATTTTTAGCAGAGCCGCTATTTTAGAGACTTTAATCAGATGATTCCAAACAGCACTGCAGGGGGAAGGAGAATATTAGAGCTACTCACTTCTCAGTTATAATCATGCCTGCCAAAATGAACACTATGCCTCTAGTGAAGGGCCATGGGTTAATAGAGCAAACAGAGGCCAGAACATTTTGCAGAATGTGTTTGCATACTGGATTATTTCCGCAGTGGTATCTGTACTGTTGGCAGGGCAGACTGTGGACGCTGGATATTTAATATTGCATGAGTTGTTCCTTTTTCGAGGACAACTGCAGGGTATTTTTATTTAATATGTAAATGTCTTTGTAATATACTTAGTATTAAATAAATGTATTTCAAATACATTTTAGTATATTTATTTTCACTAGGGCAGCAACAATAAAGTTATGAAATGTTCTAACAAATTCGGGGTAGTCTCAATTTATGGTTCTATTCATCATTTATTTATTTATTATAAGAAATTAAAAGTGTTTTTGACCTTGGGGACTCCCAAAACCAAAAATATAAACACAATATGCCCCAAAATAGGTGCACTTTTTTTCTGAAATGATCAAGCCAATTCACGGTAGCCTAAAGTCTAGGTCCAGAGCAGTTCCAGCCGATTTCCCATATCTCCAATGACCTCAACATCTAGTTTTACAATGTTACAGCCTATATGATTTTTCAACGACACATAGCAGTAACGGGGATATTCTGTTGTTGGCCATTTCTCACTTGTTTGGGTGTGTGCAAAAGGTCCTGAGCAGTGGTTGTGATGTAGAAGGCTCTGTTGTTGGTGGAACTGGCCTGCAGTGAAAGACTCAAAGAGCCCACCAGCTGAACTCCCAGATCACTGATGGTCACTTTATCATCTACCACTGTGATGGTCTTCTCAGCCAGAATAGAGTCCGAAAAGGGGGATATCACCTGGGGAATACAAAAGTCAGTCACTACATTGTTCAGATAAATGTATGTGCCATGCTATCTACCTATCTATCTATCTATCTATGAAATGTCCTAATTTCAAACAATTTCTGTAAATATTTGAAAACCATTTCCTGTCCCTATTTCCATTAAAAAGGCGAGCAGATACAAACTGACACTTTGCAATTGCTTTATGATGACAGACAGGCGGTATGACAGGTGTACAAAGAGCTCTCAGAATCAACATGTCATCGTCGAGCACCATATTCTGTTACCGTGGACACAAACTGTTGAGTGACACCATGAGGATTCCCGAGCAGAGGGGAGGAAAGGAAGGGAAAAAAAACTAAAATGGCAGGAAATCAAAGGGGTGGCGGAAGCCTAAACGACAGGGAGAGAAACAACATGAAAAAAGGACTGGAGAGGATTCCACACAGAATAAAAACAAACTCAAAACCACATGCGAGGTCTTATATAACCAGCGCAAATTTGGACGTACATGTGAAACATGATAAACTGCCAATGGAGACAGACAGACAGACATGAAAAACCACACACACGGAGGAACATAAACACACAAGGGCCTCTAAGTCTACAAGTTCCTTAACAGGAACTTCGACACTGCGTGAAAACGCATTGGGAAACGCCTCAGCGTTAGCCACGCATCTGAAACA
>JAUMHG010000038.1:1516745-1534649 GCA_032359395.1 Enteromius anoplus
CTATATAGTATGAATGGGGGTAGTATGAATGGAATTTGGACGTACTACATCCGCCATATTGATGCTGTCACGTGTCATGCGTCGTCACAACAATTTAAACTTTCAATAAGTCATCCGTTTATTTAAATTGTGTTAAACAAGTGTACTTTAATCACAATAAACAATGTTCTTTCCTGAGGTACTTCCACATGAAATGAGCCGCGTCTCAACTTTCCGCCATTTTTCGAATATGACGCCTCCTTTCCCAGAGCCTCATGGGATAGGAAAGTGTCCATGGTATGAGTACTACAGAAGTCGGCCGGAAGCAGTAGGTCATCTGGGTACTTCTCGCCTACTGAATTTCAAATACTATGAATTCAAACATACTACTCGCCTCGCATACTGTTTTTCGCGTACTATATAGTAGGCAAGTAAACGATTTCAGACGCAGCACATGATTTTTTAGCAGAGCATGCAATCAGCAGTCATTAATAAGTCACATACATAGTTTACGGGGTCATCAGATCTGCATTTTAACTGTAACCGGTTAATAATCTTATTTTATTTTTAAAGAAATTTGCTTCCAACCAATCACAAATTGAAGCAGTGCAGAATACGCAAATGTGACGCTGATGCATCCAACGAGTAAAATTGCCAAAATCTAGAAATGAAAGCATGTTAAGATATCAGATCTCTTTCTGTTTAGATTTTTTTGAGTGAAGAAAACACTGTTAAATATCGATTCTGTTTAGAGTGAATCAATTCTTTTTTCTTTTTTTTTTTCAAGGAATGTACGTAAAGTATGAAATGTATGAGAGTAAATAATAACTGTTAGGTCTTCTGTGACTCTCTGAAACTCTTGGGGCAGGCGGGTTGATTTCTGTGAGTCAGGTTGTCCTAGAATAGGAAGCCATCCCTTTTTCAAACTTCTGAAGTGATATGCGGCATATTTACATAATATTTGCATAGGTATATAAGTCATGGGTGTCCCCAATATGTCTGATATTATTATTAGTGGTCTAAACCTTCATCAACATATCCTCTTTGGGAAATGAACTAAAAAAAAAAACAAAGCCCTTCTTTGAGTCAAGCCAAAAGATACGCATATTCCCTCGAATGGTGTCCTTACAAAATAGAGCAGTATCGGTGAAGCCAAAAAGACCTCATAACTCGGACGGGTTTGCTGCAACGAACGGGTGAAAATAAAAACATATTTAATATTTATCAGCAAACACTGAATGCCAGCTTCCAGACTTGTCTTCTCAGATACCCCAGCATCTGCCATTGTTTCTCAAAAACACCTTAAAGCGTTGCTTCCATCTGTGTATGCGTGTATTTGGTTACTTAACACAGTATGCTATCATATCATGTGAAGTGAATCTCTTGTAACGTATCTGATTAGAAAATACTGCCTTCACAGCATAGCACCGGCAGCTATGTCAGTCTCATTTTCCACAGCGTCTGTTTGAGTAGTTTATCTGCACGCACGCACACACACACACACACAGATGGAAGCTTTGTTCTAAGGTGTTTATGGTGAAGAAAATAAGCAGATTGTTGAATTATTCAGAAGAAAAAACCTTTTACCACAACAAAAAGTTTCCTTATGTCTGTCAGAGTGCTGCATGTCAGATAACTCACAGTATCTGTCAGCATTCTGCTTGGGAGATAATATACATAAATACACAAGAACACAAGTGGTGCATATGCATGCTTAGCCGTTTTATCACTGATTGTGGGGGCAACGCTTCCAACTGATACTTTGTCGTGTGTTAAAATCCCATTGGTCATCATGTGAGCCTTGAATGCTTTAAAAAAGGCTTTTAATAGCTTCCGTTGGGAAGAGGAGGATGGTTAACTGATTCCTCCCTACTCTCTCACATGGGCTCACAGAAGGAGGAAGGTTAGGTCAAAGGCTATTACCAGAGCTGGAAAAGCCCCTGGGAGGGTCTCACAGGGTCCATTAGTTGTGAGTTACGGGTCCACTGGGCAGAGACGGCAGTGTTATGGGAGCTTAGCCGTATCCACTGTACATCACAAGCTCAGAAAGAAGTTATATCGCTATAGTTTTAAAAGGGCGTCCAGGTGATTGATTAGCAGCTGTGATGTTTATGGGGGTCATAAGCAGTTTATGTCCACATTATTGAAATTTTTCAGATTCTGCACTAAAACATTCCACTCTTTTCTAACCATGTCAAAATTACCCAGGCTTAATTTTCAACACCAATAACAGTTGTAATAGATACTTACATTTGAAAGAAAAGGGGAAAAAATAAGCAAAATTGCTCAAGAACTGTCAAAACAGTACATTAACCATGTAGAAGAGATTAAATAGTTGTGTGAGTGAAAGTAATATTTTATGAAACTAGATTTAAAATTAAATTTTAATCGTTGAATTAATAATAAGACTTTTTGTTTTGCGGTTTAATTTTTATTTGTCTTTAAAAAAAAACATCTTTGCCTATTTTGAATGTAAAACTGAATCAAAGTTGTTATGGTTAATACAAACTAAAACATTTTAATCGCTTGAAATAAAATAGAATAAATAAAATAAATAGAAAACAGAACAAAATAATATAGACATTAACTAAAATTATTTAAATATTTAAAGGTTTAATTCAGTTTAACTTGAAATGAAATAGAAATTAAACAAAACTTACATAGACCTTGAAAATAAAAATATCAAAAACATAATACAATTAAAACATAAAAAGATAAATAGAAATCAAATGTAAAAAAGTAAAAAAATAAAAAAAACTATAATAGTACCTCAGGCATACTAAAATAACAGGCCATTCTCAGTTGAATGTGCAGGGCCTCCCAAAACAGTTCAAAAGCAAACTGTATTATTTCCAATTTGTTATAACATAATAATAATTATTTTCCTACAGCGGCTAATACATCAGAAGTCCTATAGGAAGAAAATAGCGTACTTTTTTTGGGAAAAATTTTTACTGTGACAACAATTGTTCAACAACCGGTTCAATAGCTGTTTTGCAGCCAAGGCAAAAGTTGACTTTAAAACATTGTTCTGACCCTGTCTGCTGTCTCCATAGTTACATTACACACAGCAAGCACTTATTTATTTATTTGCTCAAAACTGCAAATAAGTCATTTGAAACTTTAAACTTCAAAAAATATAAAAATGCTGAAAAAATTTGCACACATAAAGATCCCTCACATTAAGATCTGGAGGGTTTCCAGTAATAAAAATGAATCACCATCACTAGATCCATGGCCACGGTTTAGAAATATGACTCTGTAATGTTAATGAAAGATTGATCATAGCTAAGGAACGATTTCTGATGAGAAATAATTAAAAACGAACACGCACACACACACACTGCAGTCCTCTCTCTCCCTCTCTCTCACCAACATATTTTGTTTCTGTGCAGCTCAGCTGAAACTGACAATAGAAGCTCCTAACCTGATCAGAGTTTTACACGATTACGGGCTCGCCGGATATCTGCCTGCCTGTCACCGCAAAGTGAATGAGTTATTAAACGGATTAGCACCGTACAGCTCTCCGCACCGCACTTTCTTACATACAGTAGAGGACACCTGCAATGTCTCCACTAGCACAGATACAGTAAAATCCAATCATTTTCCGAAATAAATGAACACATTACAACAGATAGAAGGGGGGGAAAAAATGTGAAAGGCAGAGGAAAAAGGGGTGAGGATGTGAAAGATTGATTTATAATCCTCTTTGTTTTGTGTGTCTGAGTGTGTACATACAAGCACACACACACACTCTCACCCCTTCCTCCATGCCTCTGTCCTTCTTGTTCTTTGTCAAATTCAATTACCGCAGACATTACTGAGGGAGTCTTCACAGGAACCAATTAGGGCCGTGGCCTCGCTCTCACAGAGGCTGGTTAAACAGTGGGATTTGAGCACTAAAGCCTATGGGATCTCTTTAGCCGGCTCCTTTATTTATTTGATCAGCCATCATTATGAGAGCCCTTCAACCCACACAAATGTGGAACTGATTAACCGCAGTGTGCCACGATAAAGATAAGATCGCGTTAACACCTCAACCTGCAGGGTGGCCGTGTGACAGGGTGACATCTTTTATAAAGGGCGATATTATCCTTTACTTCAACCCTGAATGTATTCATTTGTCTGCCATTGAAAATGAGCTGTATTTCCTGCCAAAGTTCTACTTTTATATTGTGTCCATGATCTACAAAATAATAATAATAGAGCACTGTGATTTTGGCAGAAAATGCAACAGAATCGCAAAATACAGCCACACAAATAAAGTTTACTGTATAACATGGAATACTGACAGCAAATTGCAATATGGACTACTGTATGAATGGTAAAACGCAAAAAGATTTAATTTGAATAAGAATTCTGGATGCTCTGCCTGCCTCTGTATGAAGGAATGGCACAGGTTTCGTCTATTTGATACATACTCAAGCTATCTGCGAGACTTTTGGTGTTTTCAGCATCTGCCATCTCACTACATGAGAACATTAACACAAGAACTTCATCTCCAGAACTGCTCTTAGAGAGTCACTTGAAGAAACTGTGGTGTATACATATATTACTTTAAAGGAATAATCACAATTATTTTTCAGTGTTTCAGTAAAAATAAAAGGAATTGTTAAATTTGGTTTTATTAAAAGCATATAATAAACAGGTAATGCATTGCTTTTCATATTATGTTTGTATTAAATTATAAATACAGACAAATTAAAACAGACAAAACTTAATATATTAAGTTGTTAAAGTTAAGAATTCAATCAATTAGGAATGATTTTTTTATTGATTAAAGTGGTTTAAACCATTAAAACAGTATTCAGAAAAATGAAAAAGCAAAAGTCTGAACTTGGGAATAATTAAATGGAAATTAAGAAATGGCTGTATTTGTTACATTTCTAACAAACTGTTGCATTTAAATAAATTACATTTTTTGATTACTTAACTCATCAAACAGAAAAAGAAATTATACAAATAAAACTGTATAAAAAAAGGCATCTAAGAGCACAAACCTGTATCAAGTGTCTGCTTGATCGCTGTTGCAACTACCAAGGGTCCTTGGATAAACATTTAACTTGTTTAGGTGTCCCTGGGCCCCTAAAAGTTTGAGAGCCCCTGGTATAAATAAAGCTGGAGTATGTCAGCCTTGTGAGCATTTCCAGTAGCTGAGTTTATCCTGACGGTGCACTTCTGGATCTCGTCCTCAGTTGCAACGCTGTCATGTTTCCTGTTTACACCTGTCACGCATGTTAGCCGGAGGTCACACACACATCTTTATGACACCTGCAAGTAGACAGGTACACCTGCCGCAATTTCCCCACCACATGTTTCTGTCATGAAGCAGATTCTCTTCTATCCTGATGCTCTTTTTTCCCCATCACTACACCAACAGAAAATGAGCGTCCTGTAATTCCCTTAATAACACGCTCTGTTGTTCAACTTTGCATTAAAGCTCTGGAATGGGTTTTTCATTGTTACCGGGTATTGATTGTATTTAAACTACATATTGCTGCTTGTAAATGGAAATTGCCTCAGCATCGGCGAAAGTTCAGTTATTAGCTCAGAGCTCAGGAGAGCATGACAACGCAGACTCTGATGCTACTTCCACGCAGCCCCCGGAGGGTACAATTGACCCTCGGCTCCAAAAATAAAGTGTTTTTTTATCTTTTACAAAAGAAACAGAGTAAGAATGTAGAGTACAACAATGATACTACTTCCCTTTATCATAACAGCTAAAGCACCATGTTAGCATGCTAATTGAAGCAACAGCGCTAAGAAAGGATCATTCAAGAGGTTTTTTGTTTTTTTTGCTATGCTCTATGCTCTTCTAGGCTGCATTTATCCTTTTAAAAGCACAGCAAAAACTGCATTATGTATTACTATTTAGAATACCTCTTTAATTTGAGACCTTTGTTTGAAATATCTTGTTTTAAATAAAATTACATTTTTAGTGTAATGCCAAAATAGAATTTTACAGACTGCATGAAGACGTTTGTGTGTGTTCTATGTACACTCAAACACACACACACACAAACAATATATCTATACAAGCAAAAAAGTAATAACTTTGAGCTATCAGACAGTCTGAACAGAAAACCCCAGTCCATCCAGCTGTTTTGAACGCTGAAGCTTAAGTAAACGTGAGCTTAGAAAATCAGCTCTGGTCCGGTGAACACAAGAACGAGAAAGATCAAATACTTCACAGATGGAGTAAAGCAACCAGTGCGCATGTAAACATATTTGAGCAAAAAAACTGCAGAAGTTGAACAATACTTGAATAAATAATCAGACGGGCATGACGTGGTTGGTTTGTTTATATTTGAAGGTGTTTCTTCCTGTTACATCAGAATTATTCATCCTTATAGTTCCATCATTCTTTCGTCGGTTCTGCTACCTTTCATGTCTTAATTTGCATCAGCTCAGTCGTTTCATGTGACACGTCTCGCGTTTGTCTTCCCGACCATTATTCAGTTCTGGAAATGTCTTTTTTTTTTGTGTGTGTATGTGTGCATTTCTGAGCGTGAATACTTCCCTGATGTCTTTGCGACTCAAAGCCACTGAAAAGAGAAGCGTTGCGGGGGAAAAAACGACTTTCGCAGGCACCTGCTGTTTTTCTTGTCTGTTCATCTGCCTCCACTCTGGGCTTCCCTGAGTCACCCTGAAACCTGTCGCTTCGACTTTTTGCAAGATGAGATATATCGTCAATGCAAGCTCCCACTCCTGTCTGAACTTTTGATGGTGAGCGGGGGGCAGAGGATGAAGAAGGTACCATGAGATCAAGCAGGTGAGCTCTCACCTTGAGGACGTCCTCATCTGTGGAGATGCAGGTCACGGGGTCATCAACCTCTCTCACCGTTCCGTCCTGCTCCACGGTAACAACCTTGACCGGGATGGCAACACGCCGTCCGGTCAGAATCGCTGTGTTCAGGATCTCCGTATCCTATGTGAGACAGACATTCACCATTTCCTTTATATACACATTTATACATACATATAAATACATCACAATATTAGAATTATTTACATTTAAATATTATACTTAGGGATGTCAATCGATTAATTAAGTTAAAAAAACTAAAAAAATTTAACTAAAATTTTACTAAAATTAAACTTAATTAATGAAGTTATTAAATAATTTTTAATAAAATTAAACTCTAAATAAGAAACTAATACTGCCAGTAGGTGGCAGAATAATTCATTTCATTTTTCATTCATTCATTCCAAATGCATTCAGGAATGAAAATGATGGCTCACTTAATGAATGAACTATTGAATCACTGGCTCACCCAATTCATTCAAAAGAGTCACAGATTCATCAGAAATTGTGTTTTGCTTGGAGACACACTACACTAAAAAACAGACAATATTCTGTGTAAAATATAAAACATTGCGTTCCTAGTTATTGAACTGGTGTAGAAAATCAATACCATGTTTTCACCCATGCTGTTCGTAATAAAACAGCACTTGTTGCTAAAGATATTGCTTGAATATACAATAATACATCATTTTTTCCTTAACTAAATAGTTGGAATAACATATTAAATCGACAGCCTTAATTCTAATATATTTCTATTATATTATATAGTAATATATTACTGTCGATATACGGTGTTGATTTGGTGCAACAAACTATGGGAAAAAAAACCTAATTAAAACCATGTTTTGTTGCTGAATGATTCCACAGCTGCAAGTCAGTCTTGATTCAACGAAGCAAGTAATTCTGTGACCTATTCATAAAGGCAGCCACTTGCTTCATTTGAATATAATTGGCTTGAATGAACGACTCAATGACTTGCTGTCACCTTCTGAAGGATTTAGTTTCATGTTGATCAGTATCATTTCATTGTAATATTTGAGTAAATATGGTAAATATGATTTATCCAATGCTGTATCAAAATGTTTATTTATAAAGCTACTATTGCAATTTCTGTTGACTTATTTTTTCCTTTTAAGACAATAAAGACTTCTCAAATTATGTGTGATTTATTAATAATCTGTCATTAATTAACAAACACATCAGGTAAATCATGAGATAATAAAAAAATAAATAAAAGCACTCGTCTGCCCTAATTTGTATGGAGTTTTAAATACATCTGAAACTTTCCAACCCTGTCTTTTCATGTTATTAAAATGTTGCATGGAGTACTTGAACAGCTGAAATCCACCACCAACACAGATAAATTGATTTGAGAAATAACAATCTGCAATAAATTGAGGTGCAGAGAAGCCGAGCCTTTCTAATGTAAAGCTGATGCCGGCTGGCGCTGTGATGTTTCATATCTCACGATGGCTCGGCTTTGACGGAGATTAATTATCATATTCTCAATTATACAATCATTTCATCACATTCAGAGAGGGTTAATGGGTCTTCATGTGGGCTTGGGACTCTTGAAATTCATCTCCTCAAGTATTTACCGCATAAATATTTAGCAGGAGAGCGCATTGCTCTCGGGAGAAAACACTCCTTTATTGGAGAGAAAAGAAAGAACGAGAGATAGAAAATGAGAGCGAGGGCTATGAGGAGGCTTGGTCGTGGCCATAATTGACATTTTAGCTTTATGAAAAGGCTGGTAATTACGACCAGAAGAGAGGTCAGTTATCGCAGTATCCATAGCGATAATGAGTCATTACAACGCCATCCAGTGATAGATGCTCAAAACCTCCACTGTACAGAGATGCCACGAGAGATTAGAAATAAAAAGTGGTACATTCCACTAAGTTATTTGTTTATATATATATATATATATATATATATATATATATATATATTCTTTAAAACTAGTTTTTACTACATAAAAATGCATGGTACGAGAGATCGAATAAAGAATTGTTGTTAGTAGTTAACATTATTAGTTAACTAATAGGACAGTTCTGTGTAGAGTTGCATACGCCACTTTGTTAATGTATGGTCTTTAACCCCAAACATGTTGGTACCACTTTATAATAACTACACACTATGAATGATTAGTTAAGCATTAGTAAATACTCAGTAGTTCATCCTCAGTTCAAACATTTTTATGCATTCATAAAAAGTTCATTCATAAATGCCTTGTTCTTGAGCATATATATAATGTTTAACAATTGTGTTTTCATTCTTTATTAATGATCAGTTTATCATTTTTTTTATTATTTACAAACCAGTTATTTAGGAGTTGTCAGTGTTTAATAAGATCATTTACAAAAGGAAATTTGCATTAATAAATCATATTATTTAGACACATGATAATAGTTGCTCAGTGTGTTAATAAATGCTTTACTAACACATGTTCCTGCTGTAATTCATGATTAAGTCAGGTAGTTATAAAGCATTTAGTAGTTGCCAGCGTCTGTTTTTGTGAGCTCATCTTAAGTGAGGACTAATTATACCCTGTAAAGCATTTATAAAGCAGATGTTAAGACTCATTTATAGTCTAAACAGAAAAGTTTAACAAACTCAACGCAGAGGGATACAGAACACAGCGATATTATTTCAAAATGTACAAAAACTTGATAAATAAAAAAACAAAACCTTCAATTTCATAGGAAAACATACAGTTGTACAGTTTTTATATTATTTTGCATCTTGAAATGAATAGTTTTGTATCCCTCTGTGCTGTGTTTGTTTATTTGTTCTGTTTGGAAGATAACTGAGCCTTTAATTCTCCTGTACATTTATATATGCTTACAAATCAAGAACAAGGCATTTATACAGTAGCTGTATTAATGAACTGCTTACTAATGTCTATTAATGTTGGAACAATGCTTTATAAAGGATGAATTGACTAATTACTAATGCTTAACTAATGATTAATAGCCTGTAGTTATTATATAGTGTTATCGATATGTTTCGTGTTTCTCATGTACAGTACTAAACAAATATGCATATAAAAGGTCACATTTACAAGCTCTTCAAGTATGAGAAATAATGATGTTCAAAAACAGCCTATATTGAATGCCGTCACCTTGCCACGTTTGCATGGTATTATACAATGCATAAAAAATGAAACACAAACACAAACTGAATAGTAAAATACGCTACTGTTTAGGTTATTAACTTATTTTTAAAATATTATTTTATTCAGCAAAGATGTATTAATTTGATCAAAACATTTATTATTAAACTTTCTTTTTGAAGAATTGTTAAAAAAAAATAAAAATTATTTATATATATATATTTATATTTATATATATATATATATAATTTACTTTATATTTCAGAATAGAATTTATGATCAAATAAATGTAGCCTGGGTGACCACAAGACAATTTTTAACATATATACGTTTGAAAATTATATTTATGTGAAATGTATGAAACATCTGGCTGGAGTTTACTCAGAACTGCTCATTTGTAGCATTTTGCTCAAGTTGAATCGACTTGATTGGACGTGAGTTACATAAACATCCCTTTAAAACAATTTGGTTAAATGGATACTTTTAGTGTAAACAGTGCTTACTTCTGTGAATACAGTGCAAATCTATAAGCTTCATTTGCATAAAACGTAGTACTCATGTTTATGCTAAAAAGAAAACCCAATGATTTAATTGGATTTTACATTCCGCTACCTTAATGCCTGGTTAAACCGGACTGCAGGTGGTTAGTGAATAAAAAACAAGTTTTGCACACAAATGCCACTTATGAATATGAAACTACTTAGTGCATTCGCTCCACTGACTCTTAAATGAATAAAGAACACTACTTGTGATTTTAAGAAACTGTCAGATCTTGAGCTCTATATGGCTTAGGCATTAAATGTCCATTAAATCAGGCAGAAACCTCACAGATCTCACAGTCTATCAGGAGTACAGACTGAGAGTGTGTGTATGTGGGAATGAGAGAAAAATAAAGGAGACGCAATACAATAGAGGAAGAAAAATCTACCTGGCGGCGACATGAGCAGTTTTTCATCTCAGGTCCTGACAGATAAACATGATGAATGAATGAGGGATAGGTTCATATCTGCTTTAGCTACATATAAAGTCAAAAATACAACAAAAAAAAAAATGCTTTGACACAACAGTAAATATAAAAACAATGCAAACCTACAAACTAGACAGACAACTGCACAGCTCAACAAAACTTACATAACTAGTTAAATGTAAAACCAATTTAATATGATGACATCAGTACTAAAGAGACACACACATACAGTACACTGCATTCAAATAGGCCTAAGTAGTCCTGATTATTATATGTATTAAACTAGTTTTAAATAATAAGACTACAAAGAGTTGTTTTTGGTACTGTTGGTACATTACTATGAATACTATGATCATAATACTATAATAGTTCTGTTGGTTGCTGGGGTTAGGTTTTTAGGGTAATTACCTGTTTACCCAGTCATTGTAATTACTAATGTAAGAACAGAGTATGTGCTTGCGTTCTGTTTATAGTTCTGTTACATATGCTGTTTCGTTTGTTTAACCCAAAACATATGCTCATGCACAGTATTTAACAAATGTGCTACATATAGGACCACATTTAATAGCTCTGTAAGCCCTAAAAAAATACAACAACAAAAAAAAAGCCAGACAACCACACAACTCAACAAAAAAGACTGGTCTGGTGAAATATGAAGCCAATTGTGTATGATGACATCAGTAATAAGCCGCTAAAAGACAGGAAGTAGCGCTGCTCTCTGAGAGTCTCGGCGTGAATGAGCTGCTTCTGCATAAAAAGACACAAACACAAACACTGCATTCAAACACACACTCCTGCTCGCCTCTTCACATTCAAGAGATCCAGCTGCAGCTCTCTCTCATGCAACCAGACTGAATAAATCATAATTGATATCCATTACGTCACATTCCTAATCTCTTTATAACCATTCAGCTAATGAATTTCACACTCCTCAAGTGGAGGAGAACAGAATGATGCCGTTACAGCACGAGGTGGCTCGTACTTTATGGGTGTCGGTGTGACATTATAAATGGTTTCTGTCAAATGGGAAGCACGGCAGCGGTGAGCGAGCCGGGTCAGACAAAGGGATGGATAACGCTCTTTTCCTGGTCACCTGTCTGGGCCCAATGCATTTTGTACGTGGCGGGACAGGGATGACTGATTGGATCTGCGTACAAGAATCCCTCTTAATGACATGAAGATCAGTGCATAAACAACAAAGAAATATCCTACTGGAAAGACTTTTCAAAAAAATTTCAGTGCACCATATTTTTGTGTTTTTTTAAAGGGAGTTTGTGTCCCTGTATTCAATTCACAGTATGCTAGTGCTGAGTGTTGACAGGATACACAGTCTCTGTGAAACTAATACAAAGTAGCATAGGTGATAACGGTGTGAGCAATATTTTTGTGCGTTTTTTTCTCCCAAACCATCATCTAACGCTTTTCATGCCTCCCACTCGGAAATAGAGTACAACAGCTGGGTTCCAAAAGTAAACATTACAGAGGGGAAATGGCTTTGAACAAAAATGTATGAATTTTAAAAACAAACTGTGAGCTATACGTTTATTTTAATTAATGGTATATGCTTTTGTAGAACCCATCAGTTCATATTACTTCAACTTGGTTTGAACAAATAGACATTCAACAGAGGAATTCCAGGTGAAAAACTACATTACCCACGATTCTGCACCAATCTTCACCGCTCAGAAAACAATGGCAAACAAATTGTGTATAAAGAGTACCTTAGTGCCCACCCATTACCATGAAGCGCTGCGAATTACATACTTATTTTTCTATGCTCTCAAAATAATAAACAACTATTAAGGGGTTTCAATTTTAATGCAATTATGTCATTCGCAGTGATTCATAGTTTTTCTTCCTCATTAAAGCTGTTTAGTACACAGTATTGTAACATTTCTTTTTGTTCAAAGAATTTTTTACTTAAAAGTTTTTAACTCGTGGATGGTTTGTATGGTTCATTCAAAGCTTATAACTCTTAAGGACTTTTTAAAAAACTACAAGACAAGAAATGACTTAAACTTTTCTTTAAACATTAAACTAAGCCTTCAAATCCTAATATAAAAATAAGGTGCATGGACTATAATAAAAAAGTAGGATGTAGTTCTGCAACCATCCTCTAGGGGTCAGTCACTTCAGTTGTAGTACGGTGAATAAGTAGTGGTGATATCGACTGGACCAGTAAAAAAAAATTCCATCCATTTAGATCCATTCACCGCTGACTGGGTTATTGGATCTAATAAAACATTTCAGATTCCTTGTTCCCACAATCAATACGCAAATGTTTTTTCTCTGATTTACCCCACATATTAAAAGAGGTTCTATTTCAGAGTTCATTAGATTCACACACACACACACACACACACACAAGAAAAGCCACACTGAAAATATTCTCAGCATTACAAATCCTCAAAAATCAATACATCTAAAAACTGTCTCTTTGTGGAATGAAAAATACATGTGAATAAATGCAAGCCAGCAGTAATGCAGGATAATGTCTAAATGCGCAGACATCTGTGAGAGCATGTATTTTTCTCTCTCTATTGCATATCCTGGCATATGCGATGATACTTGTTTTGTCAGGTTGGCTTGGTGTGTGTGTGAGTGGGTTGTAACAGAGGGGCTCTAGCAACTGAAACTGGGGGATTTTATTTCCAGATTTGCCAAACCCTGTGGGCCAGCAATTCTGAAGCCGATTTTTTGGCGGGATTTTAGCTACAGTAAATAACTGGGGCATATTCCGTACCATGTTTACACCTCTGCGCTGACAAATTACCAACAATTTACCCATTTTCCAACTCCATATCCTTTCTGAAAGAAGCAAAGAAGTCATAACTGGCTGAAGCATCCTTCCAAACCAGGCATGGAGATAACATGTAATTAATCTAAACTCAATTTGCCGAATCCTCTAGTAATTTGGCAGACTGTTCTACAAAATAATTAACACAGACATCAAAAACGACTTTCCTACATGTACATCTAAACTAATTGGGTTGGTCATTTCATATTTTTCTTGCCAAGATGAAAATGTAAATGTAAATCAGCATTTTATATTTATGCACCTAGCAGGTCTTCATCCAGCGCGTACAAGATATACAGTGAGATGGACTGAATTAAAATTGATTTCAATTTTGGTCTGTTTCTAACACAAAGCTATTAAAGGAATGCCTTTTTTTGCCTGCACTCCTCTACATCATCGTTATCTCGCAAACATAACATGTAACAATATCAGAAAAAAATTCATTCTAGTGTTTTCTACCTTCCAGAATGCTGTGGGGTATTGCACCGTTAAAAGGACCAGAGTTCAAGCAACTGCCCGTTGTGAATTTATTAGAAAAGAGTAGGGGCAATAATTACTATGCAGCTGTCATGTTTTGGGCCAATCTCAGTATGCTACTGTGCGTCTTATGCTAATTTCTGCTCTCTTGCCCCCAGGCCCAATCACATTGCGATCCTTAAGCTCATTTCCTGTTTTCCCCTTTTGCCTCGATATCCAATTTTCCGTGAGCTCCTCCTGCCATAACGGCAGCTATAGCACATGGACCCTTATATATCACAAAGCGTTAAGAGAAGAGAGGTGTCCGTGGGCACAGTGGTGATTTATGGGTCGTGTTTCCTCCCCTAAATAGAGGCTGGATGGAGGATCGGCTCAGATGGGCAACGGGCGGCGAACGCGAAAGCTATAAAACTAAGAACGTCTGTGTACAGAGGCTGAAGTTTCTCCACAGTAAATAACAAACCATCAATCAGATGCCTTTAGCACGGAGACATGCGATATTGGATGGGGATAGCGAATTTTGTTATAATTGGTTGCAGTGAACGAAAGGGTTGTGATCTGTGTTTTATTAATGAACCTTCGAGCTGTGAAACGCCAATGATTTTGGGCCAAAACGTGATTTTAATTGCCAGGAAGAGGACTGATAAAAATGGCCTGATTAAAAATATCATCGCGAGAACGATCCAGCAGATTTGCTTGCGGACGTGGTGTGTCTTCAGACCTCAAGTGCTCTACCCAATTACTCTGACAACCACAAATGACCTCACCGCACAGACTGCGGTTTAGGACGCGCTGAACCGAAACCCTCAAACAACAGGATCCGTCCAGAGAGCAGCCTGACCAAAGCCCAATCAATAAAGCATCAGAAGGACCATAAGCCTGCATCATTCAACTAATCCAAGTAGATCGCCCACCGCAGCGCTGAAGCTGTAGCACATCAGGACAGAACGAGTAGCGCGAGGCACGACGAACCGCGAAAGCAGAATTAAACAAGAGATTCTCTCTGAACTAACTCAGTTTGCATCGTTGTAATTCTTACATTATTACGTAATTCTGTTTACTAGTTCTGTCAAATGATTAATAGCATCCAAAATAAAAGTTTTTGTTTACATAATATATGTGTGCATGTATTGTGTATTATGTATATAAAAATACACACACATACATATATATAAAATGACATGTATATTTTTATATTCATATAATTTATATCACATATTTAATATATAAACATAACATATTTTTTAATAATATACACATGAATGAGTGTCTATTTATATATACATAATAAATATACACAGTGTGGGCATGTATATTATGCATGTCCTGATTTTGCCAAGTACTATGTGTCCCTAGGTCAACACATTTTGTTGATCCTAGAACAACATGTCAATGCAAAAATATAGTCTTGACCATATCTCTACACCTAAACCTACCCTTACCCATCACTAATGCCTCAAATTCAGAGGAAATGATAGGTGACTGACACTGATGTACAAACACCAAACACTGATTGTAAGCCAACACTTCACAAAAAACTGTAAACTGTTTCTTCAAATCTGATTGGTTAATGACAATGTTGAACCAGGGACATGTTTCACTTGGCAAAATCAGGTTATATATGTATACTGTACATACTCTTTATACATTTGACACTGCTGTTTAGTGTCTAAGATGTTATGTTTCTGAATAAAGTCTCTAATGCGTACCAAGCGTGAATTTATTTGATTGAAAACACAATACTAATATTGTAAAACATTATTGTATTACAAAACTACAATATTTTTTAAAAATGCAATTCATTCTTGAGATGGCAGTATTCTTTAATGCTGTTCAGAAGAACAGGATTGATCTGAAAGAAAAAAATCGCTTGTAACACTATAAATGTGTTTTTATAACTGATAAATAATGATTCACTGAGATTTTACAACATACAGTACGCTACATACAACAAGTTCGCAACAAGCTGCAGGATCTGAGGTATTAATAAGGCCTTAAGCACGTGTAGTTTAACATTAGGGGGTTTTGAAAAGTACTGTAGTAATGCTTACCACTAATTAAGTTCTGAGGATAACGGTCTGCGTATGGCTCTGTCAATATGGATTTAACAGGAAACTCTCCTACCATTTAAACAGTGGATGGAGACCATGTCTGCTCAAAACAGAACCCAATTAAGGCACATTAACACTTTAGCAACTATCGATATGTGCTTCTAATTATTTTATGTCACCATGCCTGGGTCATTCCAATGCCAGGCGATTTGATCCGGTGCAATTTGGGTTTAGGGGGTTATCGACCTTCAGAGAACTGGAGCAGGAGGGTTTGAGGCAGGTTGGTACAGAAAGAGGTCACAGTAAATGTCAGTGTAATTACAATGACAGGTCATTTTGTTGCTTTGTAAGAGAAACTATCCAATTATTCGCGACTTCAAACTTGGAAGCCAAAACTGGAATGGAAATAAACAGACTCTCGAGGGGGAGGCGGCAGTGTCACCTGATCCCCCACAATGCACTGTGTCTAAGTACATCACCGCTGCCTGTCATTATCAGTGCTGTGCACCTGCTATAAATGCAATGGCTTTCATCTTGTATTTAATACAAAGCAAAAGAGCCATAAAATCAGGGAGGTCACAAACATCTAGCCGCATGGTTCACCTCCAAGTCCTGGACGGCAGCTCGTAACTGACCGTAATTAAGCTTTGAAATACAAGCTTGTAAACGCGACAGTGCTGGTGAAATGTGCAGGTCGCAGCAGAAAACAATTACCCTTAAAGAAACAGAATAATTAAAACAACACTAGCAAGTAAGCAGAACTTGTGGCAAAAATCAGACTAACGCGGTCGGCCGTCATCGCTCTGACACGAGGCATCAAACGAAACCAACATAAACAAGTGGGAGGAGCTGCATGTGGTCATCAGCATAAAACTAAACACTCTTCTGACAGCTGTATGCACACTTCAAGTTAACCTCTAATTAGCAGATTCATTACATTTCTCCTCCTGTATCACACAGCTCACTTGAGCATGTCAGCATCCAATTAGGAGATGTCTTTCACAACCATTGTACGTGTCTGCATTCCCGTCTCACAATTTCAAAGGCTTATTGTTGACAAGCGGAGCCGCTAAGTCCTGTGTCCCACATTTCTGCGGTTCAGTTGATTTCCTGTATGTGCTAATCAGTGTTGGGCAAACGTTCGCTACTGTTACATAAAAAGTAACTAATTATTGTATACGGACAGAAATGTGATTTCTGAGCTGCCTGAGGCTTTCTCTTTTGTGAACACCAGAGGTTGGCATTTGTCTCTCCGGCTTTGTGTGCATACAATAACCATATATTGTATAAAATTTTAGAAATACATTTCGACAACCACATACAGCTTCATTATATTCATTCGTTAAATAAATGTAAAAGCTTTTCATTACTTTTACAAACTCTTATGCACTAGATCCTTTCCCTATATACACTCTATACACCTTTCAACAAGTTCTGCTTTTTCCTTTCCTAAAGAATGAAGCATTGCATTAGGGTTGGGCAATGTGGACCAATTTGGCATCGTACGATGTCTAATGTGAATCTTGATGGACGATGGCGTTGGGGGGGTGTTTAGTTGTAACTAAAAGAGCAAGCCCCGTTTCACGACTGACAAAAACAACAGTGTTTGCGCGAGCAGATGCGAGAAGATCGCGCGCTATGGCAAGCCAACAGGGTCAGAATTACGCCTTAGATTAATCGCGTTAACATACAAAACGCCGCTAAATACGGCGT
>JAUMHG010000038.1:1534749-1550227 GCA_032359395.1 Enteromius anoplus
GTATTTAGCGGCGTTTTGTATGTTAACGCGATTAATCTAAGGCGTAATTCTGACCCTGTTGGCTTGCCATAGCGCGCAGGAATGATCCCGCGCAAGTGCTTGAGTTGCGCGAGGATGACATATCAAGCGTGCGCGAGGGTTTGAAATGAGCTTACCGTGCTCGCCAGCATCAGTTGTGCGCTCACTTATTAATGGCATGGATTTGCCGCCATAAATTAAGCATGTTTTTCACAAGCTGGTTGCTGCTTCGGCGGCGGGGCGGAGGGTCGCGATGCCGGCTCAGCATCGTGATGTCTATCGGCCAATCGGCGATGGCATCGTCTATCGACCCAACCCTACATTACATTAATCATAAGTAACAGTAAAGACATTTTTAAAGTTACAAAATATTTCTACTTCAAATAAATACTGTTTTATGTTTATATTCATCAAAGAATCCTAAAAAAAATGGATTACAGTATCCATAAAATTAATTTCCATTAAAAATATAAAGATACTGAAGATAATAACTTCAATAAGTGAATAATTGCTCCAAAGCTGCTAATTCGGATTTTAAATTAATAAATAATTATTTTAAATAATAAAATCAAATAATATCAATAAAATCAATTTAAATCTAAATAAAAAACATAAAATATAGCAATAATAATAATAATAATAAACTAACATGTTACTTTAGAAAAGTTCATTTTAAAAAGTAATGCGATTAGGTAAGACTGGAGGCAATTCAGGGAAGTGGACCGGCTGCTGCTGCCAAACTAAAAATCATTTGAAACTTTAACAGGGGGCACAGCAGGGAGACACTGAACATCAATATTTCACACTGTCTAACGTTAACTTTTCATCTAACAAGCATGGACCTTTATCACACACATACACACAGACACTGCAATCAAACAACACTTCTGCCACCATCTCACTCTTCTTCTAAATGCGCATTATCACTGATCAAATGGAAAAATGTATATGCAGACATTTTATATACAATTAACCTCTAAAACCCCTCTAAAAGACATCCTCTGCTTTTTTTTTCTGCTTGTTGCTTCTCTTTCTAGTTTCCATTGATAAGCTGTGAGTGGTAAATTGGTGGAGGCACTTAGTGGCGATTTAATGCAAACCCATTAAACACACGAAGAGAGAGCGGACGCTCGGGTGCTTGCCGAGCACGGCACCTCACGCAAAATCAACTTTAAATGCTTTGGCTCTTGTTTCTTCCAGCAGGCCAGAGAAAGTCAGGCGTAAGGAGGTAAACAGGAAAACAGGAGTTCACAGGGTACAAAAACAGAGCATACACATACCATTAGCATCAGCGGGGTACGGAGTGATAGTCGAGCGTTTTTTTTCCTCCAGATGAATCGCTAATACAACCTACTTTTGTTCTCCCGACAAGCCTTATCAAGCAAAACATTGAAGAACTCTGCCCTCGCTTTTTTGGATTTATGTGCGGAATACAAATACGAACAAGCAGCGATTTCTAGCAAATCATTCTCTCTGTCTGCGTTTCTCTCTCACGGACACGCACACAATTCCATTTCACCGAGCCAAATTGCTGTGCAATGGCCCTGCTTTGAAGGAGAGCGCTCGGAAAGCTCTAGAGGTGAAGAGCACAGAGGTGGGAGAGGAAAGGAAAAGGAGAATGAAAGAGAAGTAGAAGGAGAAGTAGAGAGCGTCTTGGCAGGACTTGGCAGCTCTGGCACTGAGACTGATAGATCAGATGTAATTGACAATTAGCTTCACGACACTCTGAATTACAGGCTCTCTAATAGGGCCAGAAACACGGGAAACCTTTCTCCAAACCGTTTTTGTGCAGTCTGTGTGCGTGAGCCTCGTGACCCTCTGGTGTGTTATGATTCCGCTAACCACGCTGTAATATCCAGGTGAGTCAGGAGGTTAGGAATTGGTGTGTGTTTTTGTATGTGTGTGTGTGTGTGTGTGTGTTTGCTCTACGCTGCAACTCCGTTCTCTGACACACAGAATAAACAGTGTTCTCTTTTCTGTATGGTCCGACTCTTGGCTCTATTTATTTGCCTTTTGAAGAATTTTACCACTAAAAGCTTATAGAATTTCGAGTGTGTGTGTATCTGTGCCCTAAATTTATTCATCTCATTCTAACACGCTCACTGGACCTTCAGAGGAGTCCTTAGTAAAGAAACAGTAAAGAATCTGTACAACGTGCTGGACAAATAATGGTGCGCATTTTCCCTTGATTCTGTGACTTTTTGTTAGAGCAATAAAAACCTGTAAAAACACATTTAAGTATAGTCTATTAACATATTTAGTGACGTATCATTCGAGACTTACAAATTATAATCAAACCTTATTTGGAGATATACTTATTAGATATACTTATACTATTTCTTAATATTAAGCCTAAAATGTGTTTTAATTTCATTATCAATGAGGATTGTATGATCTCTGTACAATATCAGTCTTCAAATGCAATATATTTAAATCAGACTGGGACGCAGAGACAAGCAAGACTCCTAAGAGAACGTTACGTTTGGTTCTAAATGGAACCGACTATAAATACTAAAAACACTATAAATACGGCTAAAAAAAGATTCTCCGAGTGTGGCTCGGAAAAGAGGGGCGGGGTCAACAGAGCTCATGAAGATTTAAAGGGGAAGTACACAGAACAGAGTGACTTCTAAAGAGCTGTTTCTGACAGAGGAAAATGAGCATTTTTTACACTATCTTTGAGAAATTTTAAAGCAATCTATATTACAAACTTTCCATTAAGACCCTAAAGAATCATACTAGCTTGTGGAAAATTGCCTTTGTATGACCCCTTTAAGATGTGATTGCACCTGACTAAAGTTGTAAGAAAATACAGAGGCTGAAGCTGCCATGGTAAAAGACCACAATGTTGTTTATATACCAAACATGGACTTTTCCCATGGTAATTTCAGCATTAACTGCATTTATCAAGATTAATCAACGGATTAATTTAGATTTAATTTATACTAATAAAGTGTAATAAGTGTAGTAATAATATTGACCTGACGAGTAAGAAACATGAGCAATGGCAGAGAAAACACAAGACGTGTTTTTTTAAAACGTTGAAACACGAGTGCTGCATTTCACGTGCGAAACGATGCAAAATACACAAGACACAAGTACAACACTCAAGCACATCTGTCTAGCATGTTTACATAGAAAAATAATGGAAAGGTATGATGGAATGGAAAATAGCAAACTGTGTGAACGACCCCTAAGTCATCTTGTTCAAGGAAAGTGCCTTGTATTTCTGAAAAGAAAAGTGAAAAATAGCAAATAAAAAATCTCCTGCGTGTGACAAACCACTGAGTCATGGACTGACAGTTATCATTATTGTTTTACTATCTACCACATCAGAATGCTTTTCCCTAATAAAATGCCTTCCTATAGATTTTCACAGCAGTATTTATGACATGCTGAACAATCTCCCTTTTTCCAAAAGAAAGAAAACACCTATACTTTGTTTTGCTCGCACCTTGGCTATCGATTGCATTTGGTTCTTGATGGGCTATATTTTATTTTTACGTTGCTGATTGTATTTACAGCATAAAACAGCTTCTGAAGAGGGAGTGATAAATCTAAGTTGGCAAGGCAACAATGAATAGAACAGTGATCAAAGCCCTCGGTGGACTGTGCGCCTCCGTTAGGCCTGTTAGGGACTCCGGTCCCAGGAGTCGCCGTCTTCCTGGCCCTCGCAATACAACGCTCTGTCTTATTCAGAAACACAAAGGGAAAGTCGGACTATTAAACACTCTGGGAAAAATGCAAAACCTCACCATTTAGGCTCTCGTTTTAAGACTTTCTTTTTCCGATGCCACTGTTCCTTCCACTCTTTCTTTGACCTGTGGGAAACATCCATTCATCATACCGTATTATTAAAACTAGGCATGGCAGCTCCATGTACCGCCTGTGATAAATATAGACAAGACTGCTCTCTCTCTCTCTCTTTGGCTTTCTTGCTTTCTTCCTCTCTCCTCCACATTCTTCTGCTTGCTCAAACTAAGCTAATGAGGAAGACAAACAGAGATATAGAGACACGAATACGGCGTGAGTGTTTGAAAAAACTTGAAGAAGATGGCTCATGAAGGTATGGTTGAGAAATTAAAGGTAATGGCCCAAATGAACTGTTTCAGGCGGGACGGTGTTTAAATTTCCTGCCTTTTCCCAGCAGGTGTGACTGAAGCTTCAGGCCCTTCTTGCTGCTGCTTCATCCAAGGAGGCCAGGAAGGCAGTGTGGTGACAAAATAATCAACGTAACAAAAACCAAAAGCATTAAATAGGGTGTAAACCACTCATTTTTCTTAAGTCACCAAGAGCGACACCAGGAGATAATGTTCCAGACAGAGGCTGTAAAGCATGACCTGAATGTGATTTGGGGTAATGGTGAAATATGTGAGAGGATGCCTAGATATCGCTTGCAATTGGCTGACTAGCTGATCAGTAAGACAACTTGTTTTCTACAAATCTGCCTGAATGGGTCAAACTGACGGAAACGGATGGACTAAGGGCCAACTCACCAGTCAACCCAATCTAACTAAACCTAAAACGACATTTACAATTAAAATAAATACAAATATTAGTGAAAACAAAAACATTAAAACAGGGAATATAACAACTATGTACCCTAACTAGAAAATGATTTATGATATATAAATATACTCCTATACAAGCTATTTAGTGAATTATTAACACAGGTCCTTCAACTACTGTTCATAAAAGCAAAAGCAAACAAACTGATTTGAGTTATTTTTTCTAAGTCAAGTCAATTAAAACTATTATTTTGTCATGTAGAAGAAAATGTGTAGTAGTCTTCAAAATTAAAAGTTGTAAGGCATTAAAACAACCTTCCTTGATTTAAATACTGTTTTTTCTGTTTAAGCTGTGAGCGTTGCTTCTGAAAGAAAATATGTTGCAACATTGCTGGGATATATATTTTGTAATATAGTATGTACAATTAACGTTTGTCCCATGTGCCATGTATTAAAACTATAAACATATAAATGAAAATAAACCACAAATATACCTTCTAAAACGCCCAAATACACAGAAAGATGTCTTCTCTAGTGCTCTAACTCCTCATGAAACACTTCAAACCCCTCTCAATCGCTCATGCAGTGACTGTCCTCATATCCTCCTATACATTTCCAGTGCTATAACTCATTAATCATTTACACAACATGAAACAGTAATCGAAATAAACCACAGTACTGCATAAGCAATTCATTTAAAGTCTTCTCTTTTCCCATCTCTCCATAGCAACGACTCATCGCCGTGCAAATTTGTAATTTCAAACACAGTCACTATTAAGCATGGCCCTCTCTCTCTCTCTCTCTCGCTCACCCGCTCTTGCTATCTTTCCCAAATGTAAACAAACGCAGGCAGACTGGTATTAAGCGGCGCAGCTGAAAGCCCCGCCCCTCTCGTAGCTACACGGCCCGCTGGGTATTTCAGCAACTCATTGGAATCTTCAAACAACAAAGATAAACAAGTGTTCCAATTAAGAATTAATTACTGCTCAGACACTCAACTGCTTCTGCTCACTCCGCTGGGAACAACTGAAACGGCGAGGAAACACACACACACAGTAGAAGAACGATAAGATAGAGGAGGTCACATACAGAACACAAATAGAGGAAAAGGTGAGTTTGAAGGCAGAAGGTACGAGAGTGAGAGAGAGATAGGGAGAGAGAGAGAGAGAGATGGAAAAAAGCTAAGAAAATGGCCAGGAGGTATCAGCGTCTGGGGCTTAAAACACTCTAACAAGCCCAAAGCAGAATTACACAGCACCTCAGATGTAAGGAAAGAGCCACACTGATCCAATTTATAACTGGCTTTCAACACCAAAGAGAGGAGAGGGGTGAAATAGCCTCTTTCACTACATACTCACTGTGGGTAAAATAGCGTCTACACAGTGAGGCAAATTACTGCTAATAGGACGTATCTCTACTGGAACTCGCCGAGTTCTAAAAGCTACTCTGAGCACAAATATGTCCTGTTAAAGAGTTTATTTATGGGGTAAATACACACAGGATGGGTTCGAAAGTGAGTTTTTGATGTAAAAATTAAATTACATTTGCGGTACAGTTTATTACTTACCGCCATTGATGTATAAACTTAATCTTCTGCAAAAGCATTACTAACTGTTATTGCACCATGTACCTCATCTTTTCTCCTCCTCGTACTTAGCGTTTTGTGTGTGTGTGTGTGTGTGTGTGTGTGTGTGTGTGTGTGTGTGTGTGTGTTTTCGTTAATGAACAGTGTTGGGCCACTTCTGCAGGAAGTCCAGGACTCCAGCATGGGCCGTCTTTCATCTTCTGACCTTTTCTGCCTGGAAGTCTCTGGTGTCAGGTGTCTCTGTCTTTCTTTGCTGACAGGTTCTCAGGGACTCTAACAAGCTCTAACTTTAAAAGGTTTGGACTGGATGTCACTGAGGACATGTACTATAGAGATGAAGATGAAGAGAAAAAAGAAAGCTATATATAAACAATATGTGTGTGTGTGTGTGTGTGTGTGTGTGTGTGTGTGTAAATATTAGTGCTGTCAAATGCTTAATCACGATTAATCACATCCAAAATAAAAGTTATCGTTTACATAATATAACTGTGTATACTGTGTATATTTATTATGTATATATAAATACAAACACATGCATGAATATATTTAAGAAAATCGTTATGTTTAAATATATTTATATATTTTATGAGAATATAAGTGTGTGTGTGTGTGTGTGTATATATATAAATGTATATGCATGTAAATATTATCATATCGTGTTTATATATACACAAAAAACATACAAAGTACACATACATACATAATGTAAACGAAACATTTAATTTTGAATGTGATTAATCGTTTGATAGCACTAATATATACATATAATGTTTTTTTTTGGTAAATTAATATTTTTTGTCTTTTTAAATACATGCAAGTCTCTTATGCCCTTAAGTTCACCAATGCTGCATTTCAAAAATATGTACATATTAATGTAAAAATATTAATGTCAATATCATTTCACATGACATTTAATAAATCACTCTAATATACTAATTGGTGCTCAATATACATTTCTTCAGTTATCAATGAAGAAAACAGATGTGCTAAATAATATTTTTCTTCTGGATTCATTGACGATTAGAAAGTTCAAAATGCCAGCATTTTTTTGTTTTTAAATAGAATAAATTTTTTTGTAACAATATCTAGACTTTACCATCACTTTTTAATCAGTTTTATGCATGGTTACTGAATAAAAGTATTCATTTCATTCCAAAAAAATAATGTAGAAAAATACATAACAGATATCCCCCCCCCTCTTCCGTCGCTATGACTTTTCCCCCACAGAGGAAACAGCCATTCAACGCTGTGAGAGGCTCCATGTCGAGAGTGAGCTGATGGGAGTGTGCTGGAATCATGTACCCCAGCAGGAGAGCCCGGATTGAGGCTGTGAGAGTCACCTCTCCCCCCCGCTGGTGGCACATGTCTCATGGAGATGCAAACAGCAGGGGAAGAACACATGACCTGACCTAGCAGAAGGTCAAATATGGGGGTGTCTGGCTAATGGCCTAGTGTTTAGCGCAAGCGTTGATGCGGGAGACCAACCTCATATCCTGATCGTCTTCTTCTCTCATTTCCACATTAAAATTTCCTGTTAACTAAATAATATACTGTCCCTAACAATAACCAAAACGTAAGTTAAAAATTTCTAAATAATGAGGATACATTAAAACTTACAAAAAAAAGCATTTTACTAAGAAAATTCCTCACACCATACATCTCTTGCTCTCCGTCTTCACTATTGACTGCTCATGGTGTGTTTTACAAAGCAGAGAGATGCAAATAGAGCTGCTGTGATCTATTTGCATTAAACGTTCTTATCGTGCTATGTTTCTGACATGACTAAATATTGTTATTCATATCATTCTGAACCACAGGAGGCTGCATGTCTGGAAGACCTAAAGACTTAAATGCCTATAGAGTTGAATCCCTACACCTGTCTAAAAGACAGTTCAGGTGGGCGATCCTTCTACAGTTCATCAAATGCAATCTAGTTCTTGTCCAAAAGTAGATTGGACTATATGCATAAAGCCCCAAATCTGCTCCTGTGACTAAGAGGTGCTTCAGTTTCATTAAATGGGAACTCCAGCTTCAAATAATGTGACTTAAAAAAGTAATAATATAATATTAGTGAGATATATATATAATAAACCCGAGACAATATATTAGGCAGGAATGAAGTATAGATGCTAGAAAGCCCTGAGGTTGTGTGAGGGGTGCGTTCGAACCTCAGCGATGGGTACGATACCCTGTAGGTCTCTCTGGCTGATGTAGATGGTGGAGATGACTTCGGCTGACGCTCCGGTGGAGGGATACTCTATCTGCCAGCGGATGGACTGCGATGACCGCAGGTTGATGAAATTGTCAATCTCAAAGTCCACCCACATGATCTCATAGAAGGAACCATCAAGTCTGTTGAGAAATAGAGAAAGACAGATGTTGGATGAGGAAGAGAGAGAGAGACCCTTAGATCAAGAAAGATCAAGGGTTTTAGTACAGCTGCTGCCGAGAGCAACACTTTATGCTTCGGTTTAATGTCTATTCACACATCCTCCAGGACAGCAGGGGGAAGTATTGCCTTTGGCCTCGTACGGAAGTCTGTGTGGAAAAATTCAGTGATAATATGATGGTTTTAAAAAGGCAGGTAATAATAAAGTTTAAAAAAGGAAATAATACATAAATGTATTGTATAAAACATGTATAAAATGTGTAATGTATAAAACATTTAACAAACTAAATTTGAGTCACATAACTGAATACACTTTAACAAATCAGTTCAGGAGGGGAATAATTAGTATCTTCATCATGTATAGATTCTTAATTACTGTGTGAGTGTCACTGAAACAGCTTGTGCTTAATGCACATAAAATATTTTACAAAAATATTAACAATTCGAAGGGTTTCCACTCTGTAATCACTTCCACTGAATGAACTCAAGGGACTGATCTGCAGAGGAAATTAGAGCAACAAAAACCCATTAAAGAAGGTTTATTGTGTGAAACAGTAACAGCCAGAAGACAATGCATCTTAATACAATTAATGAATAACTTGGGGTCTGTGCATTAGTGCGAGCGTCAGAAACAGAGGAGGAGGGAGAAAAAAGGGCTTAAAGCACTGTAGAATCACAGTTTCTGTCTGAAATGGCAAGCACAGACCGTTACGGGCATGTATTCACAAAATCTGCAATCCATTACACACGGACCGGTCGATTTCAGTCAGAATATTTTTGTGAAATATGCATCAGACTGTCATGCACAGGTTTTTATCAGAATGCCCGGAAACAAAGTCATGCTTACAAGATATGTTCACAAGTTGTATTTATATCACTTGATAGCAAGGAAACAGGATACAGTATTCCCGACCACTTATTTTATACCTGCTGAATAATCTGTGTTTTTTACTGACTACACCATCCAAAACAAAGCTTTTAGTCACGTTACGTGACCATCAGACACTGGCCAGCTCTTGGCTGAACACACTGCAAAGCGGAGCGAACTTTATCCCGCGAGAGAAAAGTCTTTCACACATACCCTACACACGCGCTCAGCTTCAAGACTGATGGGAAGTGGCAAAATCCATTTCCCTGAATGACAGGAAATCTCCCTGATTCCTTCCTCGCCTCTTTCTTCCGAATGAACGCGCACAGTTAGAGCAGGACCTCTCTAAATGCTCCGAGCTGACCTTTAACCTCAGATCATCAGGGGCCAAATAACCGCCTCCCCCCTCCATCCTTGTTATGACACACCCGAAATGAGTTCAATTACACTCGCCCAATCGGCCGCTTGATGGATGTGCTGCTGTCTGACCCCTTCCTCCTTCAAAAAGAATGTTCTAGAAGCAGTAAATGAATCAATAAACCAACAGACAATACTTTATTGCAGAGATGGCATACGTCTACGGGGAGCGGGGAGAGAGGGAGGGGGCGGCCAGTCAGAAAACGAGAGATAAATAATGTTATGGAGAACGAGAGCAAGGAAAAAAGAATCAGTCACAGTCCCTCTCTGTCTCTTCTGGAAGCGCAATGTCATTTCTCTGAATAGAATCAGCGCTTCGTCATTATTCACTCAGAGTTTGAGTCAGACAGCGATCTCGCCCCAAACACTCGGCTGCGTCCAACAATGAGCCGCAGACAAACAAACCGCACGCGCACACGGCCTTGCGCAATTATACGCAAACACAAATGCGCCGAACAGGACTTTCAGAGGCGTTAAGAGGATTAGTTATGTAGAAGCAGATGAGAAGTAGAGAGGACAGCAAAGTTATTCTGCATTCCAGGAAAGTAGTTAAGCATTACGAACGGCTGGATAATAAGCGGGACGAAAGAGCGTAAATGGCGAGGGAGCGGTGTATCGTGGGAAGTCTGAAATTCTTTTAAACGCAAAGTTGACTCAAAATGGAAAGTCTGACTCAACCTCACTGAACCTTTTTATTCATCCAAGGAACACGGAAACACTATGGGACGAGTTGTATTGATGTTTTGTAGCTCTCGAATCCCATTTGTGCTTCATATTAAAAGTATATAACATATAAAATAAATAGTCTGCATAGTGTATATATGTGTGTGTGTGTGTGTGTGTGTGTGCATTTATATTCAAATAGCACTAGTATTGTACATACAGTATGCAAACAGTACTGTATATGCATAGAAATACCAATTAAAATATAATTAAAAAACTATAGTAGTCTCAATGATTTGCTCAAAGAATTGCTAGCATTAAGTTAATAATGACAGAACTTTCATTTGGCATGAAATTAAGAGTTGAGTATAGTGAAATGTATTACCATAAACAACTGCCCAAAGAGCAAACAGTGAAAACAGCTCTTCCTAAACCAATGACCAAAAACATAACCCCTTGCAAATGTAATTAGCATTGCATCATAGTGTTTTTAAGCACATGTGATCACGTGTAGATTCTCACCCCCTCAGAAACCCTAATGCAATTGAGCAATTATCTTTACTTCAAGTAAATTTGGAGGCAAACGGGGAAAAGGACGGGCACCAGGGCATAGGAGTCAAAACACAAACCTTCAGTCAGGGTTTTTCACTCTCTCTCTCAACCGTAATTCATTTAAGCAGAGGGAAGAAGAGAGAAAAAAGGAGTCTCATTGTCCCCAGCTGTATTAATTAGCCATCATCGATCGGTTCAGGGTTTGTGGCCGCCACAGATGCCGATAAGGCAGGAGTGTTTATCTTATGGTGGGTCAGAAACCGAGAGCAGCTGAGAGGCAGACACACACCCATACATCACTCCCCTGTTGTTTAACCTTTGTTGAGAAAGTCGTGTTTTAGAGTGCTGGACATAAGCAGAGAGAACGGAGAAGTGCAGTCAGCTAGACAGCTAGAGCCGTTTGTCACCCGTGACGGGTTCACTCAGGTAAACGTGTACTTCAGGACACTGCTTGAGAGAGTTCCTCCGCAGGTGTCCGGGAACAGCGAGCCAAGGGCTTTCAGTTGTCACGTCGCCTCTAATTAATCTGCCACTGAACAGAAGTTTTTTTTTTGGATGCAGGACACTATAGAGAAACAGGGTTCAGATTTACATCACATTCCGCTTGAAGAGATTCAAGTTGTGATGGAAATAGTGGCGGATCCTTTCTTCTGGGAAAACTTTTTGAAAGGTAACAGGTGGGACTTTGTTTGGACGTTGTTCTATCCACTAGTTGGTCATTGGATGGAGGCAAATTTGAATGTGAGATTGCAGTCAACTATTAAAAAAAAAAAGAGGCAGAGTTTAAGCAGACTATGTGATTGGAAGAAAAAACAGCAAACAATCCCACAATCCCTGTCGGACCTGGGACTCGAACCCCCAACTTTTGGGGAACAAATCCAACTCCCTATCCATTAGGCCACGACTGCCCCCTGACCCCCATTCCATTACCGCAACCGGAAGTGGGCAGGGTCATACATATTAAAGGTGGCGTATGTAATATTGCCAGCTAGTGGTTGAAATTGGTACAGCACTTCCTGTGCGGAATCTGCCTGAAATGCACAATTTGGAATTACTGCCTATAGCATTATTTTTCAGAGAAACAGCCATGTAAACATAAGATTGAAGTTTCTTAAATATCTACAAACATGTCGTGTTATATTTTGTAATGCCGACTTTAAACTGATAGATTATCATGATCAATTACTCCATGCATTGAGCAACAATACAGTGGATTTTACATTTTACCAAGAAAATCTGTTATGAATGCTTCAATGTTTTAAAGACTCTTATGAGCATAAAATCTGTAACGTAAACACATGGCGTTAATAAAACACAAAAAAGAAACATTTCTAGGAGTATTACAGAAGCATTTACAACAGCGGCCTGTCTGAATGTACGCCTATGTGGTCTTGTTCCCTTGCAGCAGTGAGACAGGTCGTTCAGAGCCATCTTTGTCTTGGCTCAGGCTCCAGCTCTGCCCAGCGCTGAGGAACAATCACTTCATGGAAGTTTGGTGAGCTAAATATAGTGCCAGACACTGACCTAATTGCTATTTTACCATGCACAAGCGAGGCAGGTTACAGAGTCAACATTCCCAAAGTACAAGTGTGTGTGAGTGTGTACGGCCTCGCCAACAGAGCCTTCACATGCTATAGAGCCCAAAAGAGACAGAAATGTCATGCTAGCGATCCTTCTCTTTCCTCTCTCACCTTCATTCTCCCCCTCTCCACCTCTCTGCTCTGTCTAGAACACAATGCCTTTTTTCGACGCTGTCATTTCCCCGCAGAGATCCTCTGCGGTATTTAGGTCATAGTGAATTTAAATGCAGCCTCGTAAAGCGTATTCACTTCACAGTAACCCCACTGACTGCTCAAGAGGGTTCATAGGCAGGGCTCGCTCTGTTCTGGAAAACACCAAAAGTTTCATTAAATCACAATCAAGCCCATTAACTGTGAAAGCGCAAGTGTATTCGGAAGGATGTGATGACAAAGGAAATATATTTCAAGAGGCAAGGCGAGTCGCTGAATGATTTGTCCAAGTTTGGTGTTTTCGCAGCGGACAGCTCCATCTCCACCTCCACCAATCACAGACCGGCAATAAACTACAAAGACGGATTATGGTTATGCGTGGCATCCTTCGAGACCCCTAAAATTGCAGTTGTTAGATGTTTACAGTAAATAATGAGAAATTATTCACAAGTTTGGGTTCAGCATGACTTTTTGATTCATTTATTTAGTTTTTTTTTTAGTAAAGACATCCATAAAGCAACAAATGACTTTTGTTGCAAAGAAATGCAGTAGAGTTTCTGCAAAAATATGAAGCAGCACAATCATATTCAACAATAATAATAATCTAAAATGTTTCCTGAACTCCAGAACAGCATATAGAAGGACTTCTGTAGGATAATGAATTGATGTGACTTAAATTGCAAAAAAGTCACCACTCCATAAGTAATGCATAATATAGGTAATCCGAACTGAATCTGTTTTTTAAGTTAAAGTTTAAGTAAAATCCATAAAACCTACAATGTTCCGATCATATTTTTTTACGGTAGGATTCTGGGAACCCAGCTGCCAGTTATTTTACCATACATTTCACTAAGTTTTCTTTTACAGTGTACTGTAAGGCACCGAACAACATTACTCCTTCCTTTATCTTTTTCACATTGTGTCAACAGTCACTGGCACACATTCAAGCACTGTCTGTCTATATCAGCTTTACTTTCTGTGATGGCTGGATTCCACCTCTCTACTGTTTGTTCATGCTGTAATCCATCCCAGCAGAGAGATGGGAACAAGACAAGCGCCCGGTTTAAATCCGGCCTCACAAATGATCCACTGTCACAGATTCAGACAAACTCAGGTACTTACTGGAACACAGGCGTGTAAATAGCTAACTCAAAGCTTTTATTATTTCAGTGATAAAGGTGTTAAACAGATGATAAATAAAGACAAAAGCAGAGATTCAAACCTTGTCATCCATGTAAGAATCTGCGTTCAACGGCGACCGCTAGCTGCACTTAACTTATATTTTACGTGAGGCAACTGCATAGTCTTTATGTATGCTACACACCCATAACAAGCAGATTTTGAATAAATTATACAGAGAAAACCAGCAATGTGACAAATACTAGAATGCTCCCATCCTATTATAATCGCTAAAGCTGTCACTGTGAGTTTACGCTGTTTCACATGACTGTAAGTTCAGGGCGAGCTCACTGACTGCCCACAAACAGACTCTAGCGAATGCTCCTATTATAACAAACACTGTCTACACTGCACAATAAATCTCTTATTTACACTGTGTCTACGCTTTGTTGATTTTAATGAGAGCGTTCTAGTGTTGTTGCATCTTGTTTCCACTGTTTGCTGGGTCTCACACAGTCTGCATTGTAAGCGAGCAGCGCAACATCAACCAAATTCAAAGTAGTTCCAAATTACGCCAATTACGTCAAGAAATGACGTTTTTTAAGCAATCAAGCACTTTGTGTGCCACCGCAACAGGCCAACAGTCACATTTAAATGCCTTTGATACATCGCTGATTCGAACATTATGAACAAGTGTGCAAAGTGGCATTCACTGGAGCAGCACCTGCACTAAACACTACGCCACGGCTCCGACATAATACATGAAGAGCGCTTGAACCGCATTAGTTATTCATGCAACAAGAAGCACTCATCTCCCTGAAAAAGTGATTGTTGGTGAGTCGCTGTCCAGCACAGGCAGCTGAAGAAGTTTATTACGGCCTTAGTGCTCAAGGATTTGGAAACTCACCAAGGCTAGTAAGTCAGCCGTGAGCTCTCTTCTGTATCAAAAGGACAGATCTACTGTAAGAGTGCGCCTGCGTGTGACAGCTTGAATAGCCCTAAATCAGTTGTCCTCACCCTCCCTTTGTAACGCCCACTCACTGCTAATGGCTTTGAAACACAGCCAAGTTTTTGCTGGTCTTTCGTTCAATCACGCACCTGAACACAAATCCTGAGGCACGTACACACAGGCAGCAAAGTAAATGCACGAGCACACATGAAACATGAGAATGTGTGACAACAGGATGGAATAAACATTCAAAAAGTTTCATCTAGAAAAACTTGTTAACCTCAAAACCACCGCTCCTACCACAGACAGATAGAAAGATAAATACATAGACAGGAAGTGGACTGATGGATGAGTAGAGAGAGAGATCGACAGCTTAAGGCATTCAACGAATGGACAGCTGAAGACAGAGTGAAAAACAGACAGACAGACAAACAGACTGTTTACGGCATGATGCGGATGGATAGTCTGAGGTTGCTTTCACACCGGTCTTTTTTAGTTTGGTTGAATCGCACTAGAGTTCGTTTTCATACTTGGTGCGGTTCGTTTGGGCAGGTGTGAATGTAACAATCGCACTTGAGTGCGCACCAAAAGCGGACCAAGTCTCGGTACGCTTTCAAACGAACACTGGAGCGGTTTGTTTGTGGTGAGAACATGATCCGAACTCGAACAGACCCAACTGC
>JAUMHG010000038.1:1550327-1576852 GCA_032359395.1 Enteromius anoplus
CGGCAGAAAAATGCTACAATGTATCATTTGTTGCCCTTGGTCCGGACCAAATGAACCGAACCACAGATGTGAAAGCAACCTGAGACAGACTGATAGATAAAAAGATAGACAGACAGGCAGAGAGTTTAACGCTACATGACTTGGGTCTAGGGTTGGGTATCGTTTAGGGTTTTTTTGATACCGGTGCCAAATCGATACTTTTAAAGCGGTTCCGGTGCCTGAATCGATACTTTATAAAATAAAATAAAAAATGGTAACACTTTATAATACCTGCACACTATGAATCACTAGTTAAGCATTAGTAAACAGTCGGTATATCCTTTATAAAGCACTGTTCCAACATTAATAGTCATTAGTAAGCAGTTTATAAATACAGCTTTAAATGGCTTGTTCTTGACTTATAATCATATCTATTACAAAGGAGATTTAAGGGCTTAGTTATCTTCCAAACAGAACAAATAAAAACACAGAGGGATACAGAACTGTTCATTTCAATATGCAAATAAATATGAAACTGTACAGTACTACTGTTCACTTGAATGATTTATCATGAAATTGCATGAAAGGAAAATAATAAAGTACCTGAAAAAGATGTACTCTGTAAACAATACATTAAATTACATTAAATAAAAGACAAAATCAATAATAAATGAATAAATAAAATAAGCTTATGAAACAATCTAATGGTCCAATGCCAGAAGTCTCAAGTTCAAGTGAATGAATCATCTTATAACAGGCATCCAATACTGACTTACTGACAATATTAACTAAAACAGACAGTCCCGCTCCACAACTGACAAAAATAAACATGTTCGCGCGAGCAGGGGAGAGAAGATCGAGCACAAGAATAACTGCGTGCAGATGACATATCATGCATGCGCGCGGGGTTTGAAATGAGCTTGCGGGCTCCCGTTTACTCACGGAAATGATTTACCGTGGTACGCTCGCTTATTAATGGCATAGATTTGGCTCCATAGATTTGTTGGGTTTTTCATTCAGGCACGGCACTGAACTGATTTGGTTCGGTACATACCTGTTACTTCGGTACCTGTGCCATACTGGTACCGGGTTTCGGTACCCAACCCCACTTGGGTCGGATGAAACAACACAGTTGGAATGGAATGAAGAGGATGGATAGTTTCAGACAGATATAATGATAAAAAGGCTAACAGAACGGTAGATAGATACTACACTTTTTATTGCATGTTGTGACAGTTTGAGACGACATATATAGATATAAAACAATAGATAGAAAGACATAGAACGACAGACAGAACGATATAGTCAGATTACATGTACTAGCATGTTACAGATAGTTTCAGACAAACGTTGGACCGATAGATATGTATTGACAGTAACAAGGTCATGCCAGTTAAAGGTCATGCAGGCTGTGTGAGTGAGAATCTCGCCAAAACAAATGAGTTCAACAACACACACAAAGAAATACAAACATACTGCGGTAAAAATGTGTTTTTATATTTATAACATAAGCAAGACCACACGACCAAGAGAATATCATTAAGATTGCAAATGTGACATTGATTTTATACAACAGTTAAAAAAAATAAGCAGTTAACATTAAGTGACTTTATTCAAAATACTGACGAAAACGGTTCCAAACGAGATCTCGGATATTATCCAACAGTCACGCATCTCTGAGCAACATGCAGTGGGGTTTTGTGACTGAATGATTCAGTTTTGAATGAAC
Source organism: Enteromius anoplus (assembly GCA_032359395.1). Taxonomy (NCBI): domain Eukaryota; kingdom Metazoa; phylum Chordata; class Actinopteri; order Cypriniformes; family Cyprinidae; genus Enteromius; species Enteromius anoplus. Next base: position 1,552,036 of record JAUMHG010000038.1, read on the forward strand.
TAAGGGAGTCAAGGATTCAGTGAGCCATTCATAAAGGCAGACATTTGCTTCATTTGGGATTTAATCAGGCATTTGAAAAAATCAGTCGAACGAATGAATCCATGACGCACTAAAATTAACACAGTCCCTTGTCGCCACTTAGATTAGATTTATATGTACTGTAGAAGTATCATTGCATTTTCACCAGCGTATTTGTATATATAATTTTAAAATAAATTAATTAATTAAAACTTTACTTTCGCAACATTATTTATGTAGTAATTTAGCAATTTTCTGCATTGCAAATCCATCTTTTCGAATACGTCAAATGCTTATGTTTGCTCTCCAGTGGCTTTTTATGAATTTCAGAAAAGATGGCACATAAATTTAATTAGGTTAGGGGGAAATGGAATTAATAAAAGCAAAAGAGGCCCTGGAAATCAATTTAAGAGGGCAGATATAACAAATATTTCCATTTAAGTAAATAGGAGCTGACAACGCTTATGAGAATATTGCTTTAGAATAAATTACATTCACACAAAAAATGTATCCTTTTCAATTTAATTGTCTGAATGACATGTCAGAAATTCAGAGTCTCACCCAAAATTTTCACACGTTAAAAAACAAATATGACCTTACGTTGTGTCAATCACTGCCTTTGAAACATTCGTCATAAAAAAATCTGATTTTTTGCATCTGTAGCAGGCATTTTGTTAGGAATGGATGATGAATACAAAGGGGGGAAAAAAGCACACACGTGGAAAATTCAACAGCGCAGTGTGCGATGCCCTTTAGTGTCAAGCCCTGGAATGACAGACGGAACAACAGATGAACAGAAAGGGACAGAAACTGTGAGGAGTATTACATGGATGTATGTATAAGATATCGCAGCAGTAAACAACACTTCAATCTCTCTCTCTCTCTCTGTGAGAGCAGAACACAGTTTGCAGATATGCACACACTCAGGTGGGTTAGTGTTCGACAGCCATCAAACAATCAGCAGCGCGGTGCGACAGGCCGCGGCCGGATCACAGGCGGCCGAGCATGAAGGAGGAAACGGAGCTGTCACACTTCCACTGTCATTTTCTCTCTTCTCTAACACACACACTGTCATGCTGACCTGCCTTGTCAGCTAAACTTCCCAGGATTCACCCCATCCCCCTCCTCACCTCATATTGCCTTTAATATGACCTGTCAATCATCATCTTGGAAACCAGGTAGTCTGCGTCACCTCTAATCAGCGAGGGTGACTAACTGATCAACAGCTCTGTTCTGTCCAGTCCAGCGCTGCGGGAAACCACAGTCAAACCAGGGCAGTCACCTTCACAGGTAACAAAGTGACCTTTCACAATACAAATTTTTGGAGTTACTTTTTAACTACAGGCATGAACTTCTGTTGTTCTTTCAAACCATTTTCAAAAAAATAAAACAAAGAGGCATCTGCAAACAAATGATGCTAGTGATTTTCTTATTACTAACCTTTCTGATCTCAGAGTAATTTTTAGTGCAGTTACTGCATTAACCTGTATTTTTTTCTAATTTTAACCCTGGGCCAAAAAACCAGGCTTAAGTCGCTGGGGTATATTTGTAGCAATAGCCAAAAATATATTGTTTGGGTCAAAATAAAAAAATGTAAAAAAAAAAATGTAAAAAAATAATTATGATATTAGGTAAAAAAACATGTTCCATGAAGACATTTTGTAAACTTCTTATTGTAAATATAATAAAAACGTATTTTTGTTTAGTAATATGCAGTGCAAAGAACTACAGTATATTGAGGGGATTTTTTTGCACCCTCAGATTCCAGATTTTCATATTGTATCTGGGCCAAATATAGTCCTGTCCTAAGGATCATGCATGAATGGAAAGCTTATTTATTCAGCTTTCAGATGTAGAAATCTCAATTTTCAAAACTGACACTTATGATTATCATTTAAAAAAAGTTATTCTGTGCCATCTTTTATAAAAAAAAAATAATAAATAAACAACTGCTTTCTTAAAGGAGTGTATAACTGGGGCGAAACATATACTGTAACACTAGACCTGCTTTTATATAATTTACAGTATATAATTACAAAAATGCATTAACTAAATGAATCCCAAACCCCAAAAAGTCGTTTTGGATAAAAGGGACCACTAAATAAATGAATAAATGTAAATAACTCAAACCACAGTTCTGTGTAAGCACAATGAAAACTAACATAGATACAGTACGACGTAAAGGTTTTGAAAGGCCAAAGAGAGAGATAAATGAGTGTGTGTTTTACCAGCAGGTTGGTTTGTTTTTGTGTGTGTTCTGGCTTATTTAATGCACTCGTGCGCTGTGGGAGTCGCTCTGCACCCTCTGTGCTGCTCTTGACCGCTGTGGCCTCCGGCACTGGCGCTTGTTTTCGGTGTTTTTGGCTCGGCTAGTGTTTTTCCTCCTCTCTTTTCATCCCTCTCTCCTCATCTGCATTCTTTATTGGGCTCTGATGGGTGACCTTTCGAGAGGAGAGGACTTCCTGTCCAAGAAACACGCCCGCATCCCATCACACACACACAACGAGTAATGCATGTACTCTGTCATTCTGTGATTTCAAGTGGCTGTCACACTTGTTTGCACGCCACCACATACGACAAGAGGATCAAAACAAAGGCGAAAAACAAACACATATGCGGCACACACAAGGACTGTCTGAGGAACAAACATGCAAACCCGAAAAGCACAAGCAGGGTCAACAGGCATCTAAGCCCACTCACCGTCTGTCACAAACACTCTGCATTTGAGGCAGTAATTTAAAGGCACAGTAGAAATTCTGGAGTTTTTGTCATGCTGGTTACTGGCATAATTCAATGTATGAAAAAGAGAGGCACGAACATACCACCAAACATCTCCTTTTGTGTTCTGTTTTGGAAAGTAAAGTGTTTTAAAACAACATAAGCCTTAGTAACTGATTCTTTAATTCCTCTGACCTATCAAGGTCTGTTTCAGCAACAGCTCTTTTCGCACAGCCTCTAATCTAACAACCTGTCCTCTTTCAGGCAGAAAGAGAGAACAAGCAGAATCAGAAGTATCTGCGCACACACACAGCTCAAAGTCTCACACTCTGAAATGACCCAAAGGTCAAGGTTAAGGCCCCGCTGGGACTGTCCTCATCTGTGCCTGAGTGAAAGTTAATGGCAAAACAGATCTAAAGGGCTGTCCAGTGGTTAGAAAACACACACGCATGCACACAGAGAAAGTCTCACTTACAAAGACACACAAGTGACAACGGACGTGTGAATATTTTTCTTGCTGTTGTTTGCAGGATATACAGTAAGCCATTTAGGATGGGCCTGTCTGCACGAGGACAGAAGTGATCAATAGAGAATGAGAACAGTGCAGAGAGAGAGAGAGAGAGATCTGACTGAACCTCCTTTATATGCATTTAACAGTGCTTTTATTGCAACAAATAGCTTTATTCTGATTACTCTACAAATGCAGAGTTCAGACTGCACGGTATTCATATGCAGTCTTGTCACAAAGCAATCTTTTCACACTGCATGATTATTTGGGGTAACATTCAGCCGCTGCTGTGTTCACGTTGTACAATAGATCGGTCATAGGGGGTTTCACACTGCATGACTTTACAATAGGAAGAATCGCCGACAGCTTTGTCTAGGTACGCAAACTATGTCTCACAATCAAACACACGAAAGAAATTACATGGAAAAACGCAAGGTCGCGTGCGCAAGACCGGAGTTCTCATGTGAGACTGGGATTATTATTAAAAATGGTAGCAAGCAAAAGAAGCTTGACATACAAATTGATGTGCACTCATTTGCAAAGAACAGAAGGATATTTACCTTCAATACCGTCTTAACTCCTCCCCCAGCACCCCAATGCCCTGGATGCTGCTCTCTGATTGGCTGTAGGTAATCACCGATGTTATCAGAACACATTTCACTCCAAATATAGCATGCCAAATATCTCACGGGTGTCGACAACTTGTCTACGATTCTCTCAGATCGCATCTTTGATAGTTCAGTCGCGTGAACTAGCACCGATTTGTGGGCGAGTTCTCAAAACCTGTCAGCGAGTCGAAATCGGGGCTAAAATCGTACAGTCTGAACTCAGCATTAGGCGCAGTGGTTGACTATCTGGGGCTTTTGGGGGGGGGTTAACACGCTCAAAAACTCACACATATTGGAATCTGTGGTCATTAGGACACCTTACAGCTCTACAGCACCCCCTGGAAAACAGTGAGACAACTTAATGTATAGCTCACACATACTTGCACGTATTCATATGAAACTTAGTACACATACAGATCTCACTGAGCAGAAACAACTTTCGTACTTCATATCATAGGCTCCGCTCAACAGGAAGTCGGCTATTCAGGGCTATTTAAAAAGCGCATGCTCTGGAATTTGATATACTCCTCTGAGGATTTCTATCAAGACTACTATGATTACTATGCATTGTTTCTGTTTATATATTTTGCTCTGATTTGACCAAACAAAGCCAAACAAATTGACGAGTTAATTAAAAAAATCCTTCTCTTCTGTACTGTGCGGCTTGTAATTGTTAAAACAGCACATTGATGACAGAAGACATTTCAGTCCTTTTAAACCAATAAAATATGATTTGTGAACTGAAACTGGGACTTACTCTCTTCTGTATTAAAACAGCTCAATTACCAAACATTACTTATTCAATTTCAGTCTCTCTGAGCATCTGCAACTAAAATAACACAAAGTCACCTGTGGCTTGTTAGAGAAGCACAGACTCAGAATAGCTTCTTATATTTAGCCGGGCTTTTAATTGAAAACACACACAAACCGCAATTGATCGACTAATGGCCTGCATGTCCTCTGCTAACCCTCACTGAATCCATATTTCTGCAGAAAGAAAGAGTAATAGATCTAGGCTTTCAGCAGAAAGGAAAATGCCTTTTTGGCACAAGACAGAGTCAAGCTGTGAGTTGTGAAGGCAGACATAAAAGAGGAATGGCAAACTCATCTCCTGTGTGAATGTACTGTCCAATCTGCAATCCTCTCCACACGTTTAACAGGACACAAGGAAATACATCTTTGGCCCTACACACTTGCTCTCCTTCTTTCTATCTTTTTTATAATAATATATTGATTTTTTTGGGGAGGTGGAGTTATAGCCCTCCCTTTATGTAGTTTATGAGAACGGTTACAGAAGAATAGCTCTTGGTACAAGGTGAACTTGACTAGCCGTGAGGGAAAGTTTACTGTATCTTTCATTCTGTTTCTTCTTGAAATTCCCTGCTGAATTATAAACGCAATGAATTGATTTATCTCCCTAATTAGCTTCTCCATGCTGATAACTAATGATGTGATGATATTGTGTGTGTATGTTTCTTATTATGTAATTGCCGAACCATTATATAGTTAAACCCCTAGTTTAAGAAGTGTACTAAAGTGTACTGTGGTAGAGTAGATAGTGTGAAGTGTTATATTTTTTCTGTGTGCACAATAAAAAATTCTGTGGTACTTCAAGGTACTTTAAAGAATATCATGGTACAGTACCTTTATTTCTATGTAAACACACCGTTACAAAACTGTACTGTAGCACTAACATTATATTGCACATGAATAGTATCGACGTTATAGCATAGTAAAATATGATTCTGTTTAATATTTTTTTTTTTCAATGAAATGATTTTTATTCAGCATGAGTGCATTAAATTGTAATGTTACAAAAAACTCTTCAAATAGATGTTCTTTTGTAAGCTTTCTAGTCAATTAATAAAAAAGTATCAAAAATCTTGATCAGCACAACTATTCTGAACATAGATTATATAAATATATATATGTTTCTTGACAAGCAAATCAGCATATACAGTAAGAATGATTTGTATGACACTGACTGGTGTGATGATGCTGAAAATTCAGCTACGCAATCACAGAAAAAAATTACATTTTAATTTATTTTATTTCACAATATTTCTATTTACACTCTATATTTAATTAAAATGATAGTAGATTTTATTTATTTATTTTAAAATCGTTTTAAAATCTTACCAAAGCCATACTTCTGAATGGTAGTGTAAATATTTTTGTAACATGACATTATCGTCTGACATTATTACCATGCCATGGTTACCCCAAATGAATGTTTCATAACATCTATCTCTGTCCTAGAATACCCCTTGTTTATATCAAACTCACACACAAACAGCATAAATCCAACTGCATTTAAAATTTCAAACACATATAAATGGAAACACACACACACACACACACACACAGCGTTAACGTAACTCACAAAATACACATTCAATAATACACACACTGTACTGTAGCTAATAGAAAATAAATAAAATTAAAACAAATCCTCTTTTTGTTATTACTGAATATCATCAGAAGGTTCCATAAAGGTTCATCCTGTTTTGAACATTCTGAGGTTTCCAATTGAAAAGCATATATATGATTATCTCCCTTCTTCTCTCAGATGTCGGAGGCTGGTGTCAAAAAGGATGTCATGGGTTGCTATGAGAGACAGAAAGCCAGTCCAAACCTGATTTGGGCCTTCCAGAACCACTGGGACTTCAAACTGTTTTCCTCTGTGCGGATGGTAAAAATACCGGCTATCTTTGACTCTCTGGGGACGGTGCTGCTATATAACAGGCAAAAGAAAATCTCTTTAACCACCTACTTCTTGAAGCAACAGATAAAATACTATTATTTATGGGGATTTGTTACATTTAACATAGATTTAATTTTGATTATATGCAAAGGCAATAAAAAAATAAATTAAAAAACACACACGCACACACAAATGCAGGAATTCCTCACGCTTTAAGAGGGATTTTCCCTCCCACGTACAGAATATTAAGCTATGACTGCATTCACTGTCTGGATGTAAACACCATCTGACTGAAAAATACAAAACAAAAGAATTTCAATATGAATATCTTTTTTTTTATTTTGTGATGCACTGTTTTAACTTCAGTAAACATGATGAAGAATTCCAATATGACACGCATACAATTTAAAGAAAAAAACAAATTAAGCTATGAAGCACACTGCTTACAATAAGGGATCCTGAAGCACAAACAAAATTCTTTCATTTAGAGAAAACAATGTGTCATGTGTTTGATTGCTAATAATTATGAATTACACATTGTATATTGGTATACACTTTAAATCTCGACTTTATAGCCACCAGATAAGTATTAAGAATCCAAAAATGTTCAGTCCAGAAGCATCAACATTCAAACACCTGCACAAAGACAATAACTCAGCACTTCCAGAAGCAAAGGTCACTCCAAAATGGAATCCAGAGACACGCTGCTTCCAAAAATACCTTCTGAAGTATTCTAAAGCATGCAGAGATGGCAATCCCAAAATGCATTGCAACCAGTTTGGAGTAATATTTGTGTACAATGCACATTTCGTAGTATCTAAAGCCTAAAATGTCTTTTAATTTCACTATTAAAGTACATTAGGTACATTTAAATTAAGGTATTCCAATTTAGCAGACTTTAATTATACCAGTTTGGCCTGCTAAAAGTATAACTGCAACATATTTGTACATGAAATTTTTTATTATATTTATTTTTCTCTAGGTTTTCAGAGTATCAGGTCACTGCTTAGTAACCTTTATAGGGTGCTGCATAAATCACATATTTTTGTCATCAAGAACAACAGTTTCATTCAAAAAGTTTTGTTTATCATGATTATTTTCACAAATGTAGCCCATTTTAAAGCCTAAATGCAACTGACAAAAGTAAAAAGCTAAAGCTGGGTTATAAACGAACAGAGCGACGACTGCATGACTTCAACGTCACCACCACTTAACTTCCTAAACAAAAAAAGAGCTTGATGATAAGGATCCGCTGTGCACTTCCTGTGGTACTGAGGATGAATCGGAGTGCATTACGATGCTGTATTACTTTTAAACATCATGACATCTTTCCCTCGAGTCCCAGAGGGCCACAGGGGTTCAGACGGTTGATCTTCCCAGCAGACGCCCAGCAGGGGTTGAAAATAAGTCGAGAGCAGGGTCAGAAAGGATGCGGCTCTGGAAAAATCAGGCTGGATATTTAGGGAGTAATGCACGCGAGTGCTCCGATCAAAGTGACTGAATTAGGCCAGGTATCTGGTCGCCTGTCACTGGACTACCCACACACACCCCCACTGGATATACACACTCAACAACCCCCTAATGACCGCCCTTCTCTTTCCTGTCCTGCTCCATCACACACAGACGTCTTGACCACTCCGTAGCCGCAGCACACACACACCTGCCAAATCTGACAATTCACATATTTTAGTCAGAGTCTCTGGCCAGCGCCGGATTCGATGTCTGTGTGTGAGAGACAGAAAGAAAATGAAAAAACAGAAAACAAGAAAGCAAAAATTGGCAGTCCCAAAGAAGTGTGAGAGCACCTTACCCTGGCCTGTTTGAGGACATGCGGTCCAGCAGAATTGGATTAGTTGCTTTTAGAGTAAATGCTGTGTTTGGGCGGACATGTAGCAAATAAAAACCCATTTTTAATCTCTTACAAGGATTTTAAATTCTTATCCAGCCACATAGAAGCCATTTACTGAATTCACCTGTACACAAACCACACCCAACGCTCCAGAATAGAGAATAGACGGACAGAGTGAGGTTGAGGAAGGCCGACAGCTGTACGTCTCCGATCCGACTCTTAACATCAAATGAATCGACTCGTTTAAGCACAAACCGAGATGCAGTTAAATTGGGGTCAGCGAGGATGGAAAAGTTTGGCGTAGGTTAAAAGCAAACGTTTCTTGCAGAGGCTTTTGGGAATCAATGGAGAGTCTGATCTTTTAAGTGTTGGTTAAGTGTAAGACTGGATATTTGGGGTTTGATGTTATTGGTCTGTGTTTGTGTGTGTGTGTGTGTCTGTGTGTGTGTGGAGTATGGGCTTGTACGAATGGATGAGGAAAAGGAGAATGAGGAAATGACATCAGAAAAAGGACTGCTAAATGCAATAGGACAACCAGTCACACGAAAACTTAAAATAAGTTAACATTACAATTAAAAACTGTTGACAGAAGATAAAAGAAACAGTGCTTAAGATAATTAGAATAAAAGGTATGGTATTGTATAACATCCATCAACACATACTTAAGAAAAACAAAACTGTAAAGTGCTGTGTAGAATTGACCTAGTGGTTGAACTATGTATTGCAGTCCAAAGTTGTTGTTGTTTTTTTATTTATTCAACAATTGCACGGTTTACAAGAATGTTAATCTCCATTATAAAAGTAACAAATTGTGCTTTTTCCAACATTGCAGGACATAAACAAAACATAATTGTTGTTGTTGTTTTTTACCCAGGGCATCTTCCTCAAACCCGACACACACAGGTGGCCAGATTGATAACACCAACAAAAATGAACACACATGACGATGAATAAAATGAAATGCGCAGTATTCTTCACCAACTTGTAAGCGGACCAAAACAAACACAGTCAATCCATCCTTGAACTCACATTTTCAAAGGAGAAAAACTAAGAAGGGCAATAATAAAAAATCTTGGATTTTTTCATTATTTATGCGAAGCAGCATCTTTTTTTAAATAAATCATCTCAATTAAACAATTCACTAGAAGTGACTGAAATCTCACAGAGTGAAATCTGCCCCACTATGTGCCTATTTATATACAGATTTAATATAGTTATTATTGCAATATAGCTTAATTAGTCTTTATTTTTATTAACCTCCATCATTTATTTCCTTTTTCATTAAATTTAGTGACAAGGAAAAAGTTCACTAGCCAAAAATGTATTATTATTATTAATTATCTCTGCAATAGCTATTAATAGAATTGATCTTTTTATGACTTTGTTGAACACCCACCAAAGTTTGAATAAATCAAACGTGTTTAAGCTAGTGCGTTTGATAAACCACGCTGACTTCAAAAGAGCAAAGAAGATGCTTTTGCAATTATGTGCTATGCAGTGTATCTTACCATACAGATGTGTGTGTGTGTGTGTGTGTGTGTGTGTTTAGGGTGTGAATTACACTGATTTATATGGAGCAACAGAGGAACACAGAATGCTCATTTTCCCATAATGCCCCTAAAGGGACAACATTTGCCCATATTCCTCTCTGGGAACACATAGCCCTCGCACTGGGTAAATGGGTATCGATTAAACTTGGAGTTACTTTGAGGCCAGCACTTTTAATGAAAAAAGAATGGAAAAAAAAGATCTTGATCCCTGGCTTGGCATCGGCAGCACGAGCCAAACCGCAAACAAAGTGAGCACATTACTCCAAACCACAATGCTGTTCATCTGCTCCCGAACAGACCACACAGCACTAATAACCATTTGCTGAACAGTTTGGATTTTTAGCTGAATGAATTCACCGCAATTGAGTCTTTTGCGACAATATCAATAGCCCTGCATCTACAGTATCCGCACCTCATACGAAGCTAAACACATTACGAGTTGGGTTACGCAAGCAGAGATGAAATTAGAAACAACCTAGTTTAAAGCAACCTTATGAAGATAAAGGAAAAGTAATAAATTATTTGAAAATGAGGCAACATGCCCACAAGCACATGAAACAGATGTTCAGACACAAGCACGCTGAACAAGAACGCCTTGCTAAATTATCTATACAGCATGCATATTGTGTGTACAAACAGGCAGCCATTGCTGTTTGACTTCAACTGTTTAAACACATGCATTTCAAAGCAATTAAACTCCATGTGCTAAAATATTAAAGATGGATAGAAGATTAAATACAAGAATTCAGCAAAAAGTGTTGTTCGTGACGCTTAATGTTAATGTGCACAATTTTTTAAAAAGGCAGAAGGAAAGGAGAGCATTTGTAAAAAGAAAGGAGAGAGAGAGAGGAGGGTGTCAGACTCGATCACATTATATAGCACAGCTGAGGCATTTTTAACTACACATACACGTCAGGCTGTACACACACCCCTGAGGCCAAACAAATTACGTTTCATCAAGCAGCAGATCAACGTGAAGAGATATTTCAGCTCAGTCCATCAGAACACCAGCAGCAGTCAGCCTCGGCGCTCTGCTTCTGTACACGCTTACATGTTCAGGTTTGCTATTCACAGACGCAGAGATTCGCAAACATTTTGGCATAAAAAGGCACCAGTGTCGGACACCAAGGAAGTGGTCATTCGTGAGCCTTGCTCCCCGAAACAAGTTACTGTGTCTCCTTCCCCTCCCTACAGAACGTGATGGATTTCAAAAGCTTGATTCCTAGCTTTTGTGAGCATCAGCATTTGCAGATTGTACATTCCCCACCCACTCATGCGATGAAAGGGAATGGAATCACAATGATCTTATAACCTGCTTTTCCTCTACGACCATCATAGCACAACATGTCTGGATAACGTAGACCAATGTCGGTCCTAAAGTGCCGGTGTCCTCCAGAGTTTTACTCCAACCCTAATCAAACAAACCTTATCTTCACCATACCTTATCCCTTAACCACAGTTTATCAAATTTCTAAAATCTAAGCATACCAAAATACTAAAAACACTGATATAGCAGTGATATAATACTAACATATAAAGGCTCATGGTGACAAACGTGCAAAGAAAAGCACCATAATATGCATTTATGTTACATAATAAATGTTTAATAAAATGGGATTGTGGGAAGTTCGGATCATTTTACTGACCCTACCTTTGGGTCTCATTCAGCAAACGAACGACTTTTAAAAGTGTTGTCTCTTTTTTTAGTCTATGCTATAGCTTTGAACACTAAATAATGAGTAATCTGTATTATTACAAAAGTTTTGCAAATAAACACACACACACACACACATATATATCAATGAAGCGCTGCAATATTAGATGTGAGAGCACTGCACATGATGATGGGAGAGGATGCAATCTTTTTGTGTGTGCGAGTGGCTGTTTAACCTTGTGTTTACACTAAGTTCACTGCCGGATGATGCAACAGACAAAAGCGTTTTACAAAGAAGTATTGCACATCACAATTGTTTCGCAGAATTCTGCATTATACGACTGATGGCCACATAAATGCCAAACCCGAGGCCAATGTGAAACATGCCACTCAGATAAACAAAACAAAATTAAAGGGAACTGAAATAAATTGGTTACGAAAGGATGTTTACACCAAAATTTGGACATTTACAAAAAAAATTTAAATGTCACGCTGAATAGATTTGGAGGATGTGCAGCCACTTCACCTCACTCTCCGCTTTGGCTTGGATTCATCCACTCATCTGCAAATTGTCAGCTTATCTCTTGTTGTGTCACGAACACACACACTCACTGGGTCTTTGACTTAGACTCACTACCGAAGGGGTCAATTGACCTTGTTAACTGCATAAAAACACATTAGCGTTATTTCCAGGACAGCTCTCTAGCTATCAGTACTCTTCACGTTCAGTGCCGCTTCCACCTGCTGCTTTCCACACCATTACGAACAAAACTGTTCTGACCCTGAGATGAATACATTTAGGCCATGGCTAATTTGTGCCAACGGCGGTGCAAATGTGTAAGCAAAAGTGTAATCAATAATCAATAGCGTGGTTTTGACTGTGCGGCCATTGGCTCCCTTGTACATTAAATGACTCTTATTGGCTCTGTGATCTGCATTTTGCCATTAGTGATTAGCAAACAGCCACTAGGCCCATGCAGTTAAATGGGTCTAATGCTCTCTGCATTCACTAGTAATGACAGGAGGGTGCAGACAGGGTGCAAACAGTCACCAAACATCTGCGCTGTGTTTGCTTCAAAATGGCTACAGCTTTCAAAAAGTAACTATATACAGATGGAAAGAATAGCCTTACGTCAGCCTGTATGTGCATATTAAAATCTCTACAACAGTTAATTTTACATAAATGAAAACAAGGCTTTGAGAAAAGCTTTTTTTCCCCCAGTGTTTTCCTGACTGGTAATAATGTACAGTAATAACCACTGAATTACTACATTCTGTCCATCAAGCCTCATTTTCATGTACATAAAATAATAATGACGTATTTATACATTTTAGAATATTGAATTGTGGTGTATATGTGTTTGTGTGCGTATCTATGTATAGCCATTGATTACATGAATTAACCAATAGCGAATCAATAAAATTCAGTTTTGTTTTTTTACATTTGTCCGAACAGTTTGGACTGTACTAGACGGCACCTCTAGTACTAAAATAAGTTTCATACTTCAGCGAACTTAAAAATAGCTGTGACATGGGAGGCCAGGGACTATTGTTTAACCATGAGCTGCTAAGGCAGTGGCTACTCATCTCATATTTTCTAATGAGTTTGGCAGTTAGCGGCAAGGCTAATGTCTTATGCTTCCTGATGAGGAGGGCTGCCACCACTGAGGCTAATGTTTAATGCCTCCTGATGACAGGGGCTGCTAACACTGGCTAATTTCATGCATGAAGACCCATCCGCATCTCATCCGCTCTACTGGCACACTGATGCTAATTACAGCCCAAAACGTCCTGATTTCTGCCATCATCCAGTGTTATTCTGCTATATTTTAACCAACGAAATCATCAAAATCACGCGCCAGGGGCTCATAAGGAAGTATGTTAGTCAGTTTGCTTACACGTTGACTCAGTGTGAGACAGGAACAGGAACAAGTACATTTATAAGCCATACCTAATATGAGTATTTATAAACTTAAATGATTGTCCGGGACCACTTTTAGTTGAAAACATTAACATGGTACCTCTTCTCAGCACTGGCCAGGAAAACACAATCAGTTGTTTCTAAATATGGAAGGCAATTTTTTTATTGTCCATTTCGCAGAAATTGTAAAAGCAGAACTTTATTTGTCTATCTGTTATATGATTTGGGGGCAAAAATCTGAATACTTTAAAAGCACAGTCTAGTGCACGATTTGAATGTGGCCCGATGGAGGATTTGTCTTTCTGAGCCCATAAGCGTCCCCTTGAGGAAGACCCTTTTGTGTCTCAGTTATAAGTCAACAACATTTGCCGCCTAAAAGAGCCCTTAAGAATAGATGTCTGAGCCAAATAATTAAACAGAATTGTCTTCCTGAATGAGACACAGATGTTTGACGAGAGGCTCAACAAGCCCAACAGCTTTTCTGATGACATCATCTGTAATCAGCAATTTAAATGATACATGAAAGGAATAGCTCAGAAGAAAATTCCGCCATTATTTATCCTGATGTTGTTCCATACCTGAACGCTTCTATGTATGTGTGACGCAAAAGAATATTTCTACAGCTGTTTCCCATATAATTGCAGTTCATTATCACAATGTTGGGATACAGTACACAGTAACACACACACAGTCTCTTATGCTTTCCTAAGCTGAACTTATGTGATGAAAAACAGTCTTTACAGCCTTTAATGCAATGAATCCATGCTTAATAAAAGTATCAATTTCTTAAAAAAAAGAAGGAAAAAAAAGACTGATCTGGGAAGATACACATGTGTTTGGAAAATAATGGCAGGATTTTCATGTAGCTGTGAACTATATTTAAAGCATTTACACCAGAAGCACCTGCACTTGAGCACAAAACATCAGACCAGATGTTAAAAATACTCCATAAACTGGGTATATATTTTCTTTTGTCTCTATCACTTAACATCACTCTCCAAATGTAAATGAGACTGTGTGTTAATGCCTTTCCTGCACAAGTAAATAAAGTCCTCTGAACTTATAATTAATCCAGAGAATCCAGTGGTTCATTATGGATGATGTAAAGTGAATAAGTGGCAGATGCTGGGTTTCTGAGTGCCTTATGATGTCTTGGTAGCAGTGTGTGATCCAGAAACAAGCATGAAGAAATTGGCCTTTGCATGTAAGTGATAATAGGACACAAGCTCAGCTAATCAGACTAGTGAATCATACAGTACGAGCAGGCAAAGGACTGCGGCTGATGGACAGAAGGAGGGCAGAAAAAGAAAGAACTGCGAAAACAAAGAGTATACTGGTTGAGAAGAACCAGAGAAGAGCACGAAGAGTGTTATTAATTCCGGACTTTACAGTATGTATTCAATATTAACCGTATTAACATTGAGTTTACGATGTGTTTGTAAAACCCAAATTAAGATATAGAGCAAGGAGCATTCTACTGTGTGTGCTAGCACTGCTAATGAGGCTACGATGCTAGCAGCCGTTTAATTAATGAGACAGCGAATATTAGGCATGAAAAGTCCAAAACCATCATTTGGAAGGAACCGAACAACGGAAATGAGAGCGCACCTGTTCAATCAGTCTGATTCTCCTCCTCATTTCTCTCAGAAAAGCACAAAGGGACTGCCATGACAATGAGGCTTCAGAAAGACACTAATTAAAAGCCCTGCCACTTTTGAGACGCGTGGATAAACACAGGATAACAGGCAAACAGGAATTTAATCTTGATGACATCAGGTTGATTCATTTGATTAGTCACAAAGCAGTATTTTTTTATCTGACCGATAAAAATCTTAAAGACATGTGCGTCTTTCCCAATTAGCTGTATATACTGTATATACAGGAAGAAAACATGAAGTCAGAATAAATGGTTAATTTTAGTCCTTTTTGTTCCTTTGTGGACTAACGAAATGAATCATTTGTGGACTTTTTTGAATTTCTTTGAACTGCAATTCAGTGAATTATTTTTCTAGTCATTTGAGTTACAGTTTGAATTCAACTTCCTGTGACGATTAGCCAATTCAATTGACATTCCAACTAGTTAACTGAAAGGAAGCCTCAAACACAGAAATACTGTAGAATGAGAACAGTTCAGTTGATTAATCACACACTGAGAGAGAGAAAAAAAGAGAAAGAGAGAATGTTTCAACTAAAATGGTTACTTCCAGCTTTATGCTTTAGAAAAACAATGCTCATCTGTAATCATACAGTATCTGCAGGTCCTTGTCTAACAAGAAGAGAAAAAAACTCGCGGATAGACTTTTTTCTCTTTTTTTTTTTCCTTTGAGACCACAAGAGGCATTTATAATACTAATTGGTTCTATAATATTATGAACGCAGGAGTAATATTCTTTACCTGCTCTTGATTTCTCCTACATTAAACTCATTTGACAACACTAAACTTCATACGAAACAGAAAAAAGGAGGCCATGTTTAAACACACAAACAGCTTTTTTCCTATGTTAACATCTGTCTCCGGTGATCCGATCACAAGTGGTCAGCCGAGACAAATTACTGTTTACACCTGATCCCAATGTGCAGTCTCCAGTGACTACTTGCGATTGGATTTCATCAAGGGGTGGGTACACAGGTGCTGTCCAGCATGCATCAGAAAAACTGTGCATCATGTGTGTCCCTGACTACCTCCAAATATAGCTGGAGCGATGGGAGCATAATACAGTACGTTTCTAAGACACACCAAACATCTCAAGGGACCCAAACTCACCTCAGACCCCAGAGGGGGTTAAAGAACGAATCTTTAATGTGACTTGGGAAAAACAAGTCATCTCGGGGAGTGATTCGTTCAGTCGTGCATGCGCGTTGTGAAAAGTTCTTACTGGAATTAAGAACTCTTCTGGAAGTCTTTGGATTTGAGTCGTTCATTCATCACGTGACAGCCCCATCAGCCAAAAGAACGAATGACTCGAAAGACTCAATAGATGACCTAATCAATTCTCTTTCACGTGATACAGTATTGTATTGTTTGTAGTTTGATCAGGGTGTGTGTACGTGTCTACTAGGATTACTAGTTTTAGGGAAAAAACATTTCATTTATACTTTTTTTAAAATGAACTAAATGAACGAGATGACTCGAAAAAAGATCCGTTCATTTTGCTGAACGAGACTCAAATGAACGAGTCTGTAAGATGATCAGAACTTCCCATCAATAGAAACTCTGGTAACCTAGCAACGTAGGGCAGTGTTTCCCAACCCTGTTCCTGGAGGCACACCAACGGTGCACATTTTGGATGTCTCCCCTATCGGACCAATATATTTCTGGTCGTGGAGTCTCTACTAATGAGCTGATGAGTTGATTCAGGTGTGTTTGATTAGAAAAAGTTGGAAAATGTGTAGTGTTGGTGTGCCTCCAGGAACAGGGTTGGGAAACACTGATGAAGGGAGTAATACGCTAACAGCCAATCATGTAACAGTATCAAGTTTGGTGGCGCCATATTGTTGTCTCACGCTGCTCTGCTGGATTGCTCTTCATAAACAGAAAATGAGAGCCGCAGCGAGCGAGGAAATAAAAGAGGAAAAGTCAGCTCGCCAGTATGGCAGTTTTTCGGATATTATAAGTCTGACCGTAGTCAGACCAATGTCATTTACCCGCCAAGACTTGTAATACCACAAACTTGATGTCCCACCTTAGCCGCGCTCACCCTTTGGAGCACAGCTGTATTCAACCAACAACATCTGTAGCAGCAGCAGCACCGCACAAGCAGCAGACCACCGTGGAGAGGAACTCTGCATCAGTGCCTTATGACAAAGAATCTAAACGCTATAACGGAGGCAGTGGCATTATGTTTACTTTTTAATTATTTGAGTTTTCCATGGTTGTTGACATTTCTGGCTCAATAACTGAGGGGATTATGATCAGAGGAAGGTTAAGTGTAAAATAAAAATGTTGAAATGTAATATATTTTTCTCCTGGTCCTTATTGGGTTAAAATATGGGTTATTTTAAATATGGGTTATTTTATTTTGGGTCTATGGGTTAAAAAAAATATCAATAATTATCGATATCGACCGATATAAAACACTGATGCAGTTTTTATCCATATCGCTCAGCCCTTATTTACACCCTGTATTTGACACTGTTGGACGTCTCAGACTACCTGGGTGGTGTGCACTGGAAGATAAAAGAAGAAGCCAGATTGACATTGGCATTGCAGAATGTTTTTTTTTTTTATGTCAACTAGAAGCACTCTTGTTTTTAACTTGTATAACTCATAAAAGTGTATTAAAATAGAATGCAGCAATTCTTAACTTGTATCATTACAGTACAATATATAGGTTTCATTTATATATGACTTACAAATATGCATCTCATTAGGACTGCACGATAACCGTCGCGCGATATGTAATGCGCATCTTGTCGGTTTGTAATCAGTGGTAAATTCGATCAGGTGCGTGATTTCACAATGAGCAGCATTTGCTATGCTATTCACTGATGAGCTGGGCAAATCCATGTTCACTATCAGCTTGATGGAATTTAACACTGATTACAGAACGGAGACGTCACGTCGGTGACCGACGAATAGGAATCTCACTTAGAGATTGCAAATCTATTCTGCGTGTATACAAACACGGCAATGAATATTGACATATGCTGATTAATATCCAGCTGCACCTAATCGCAGCGCGAGTATAAGTAGGTCAGCAGATTAAGCATTCATTAGTTTTTCGTTGAGGAGCCGAGCCGGTGTACACAGCCCCCTAGCGGCGGTACAGCCCCATGGCGACGGGACGTGACGTATCCGTTCCTTTCTTCAGGGAACGAGGGTTACAATACGTAACCGAGACGTTCCCTTTCAGTCGGTCACTCCGAGTCAAGGCTGGTGAAGGAGGATGAGCCCCTCGACCGCTTCCGGGCAGTGAAAGGTGCCCTCTACGACTGAGTGAGCTCATCATGCACATCCGGGAAGAATGACACCGGAGTGTAACCATGTGCACCACCACGAGTCACACCGAGGTACCAGTCATCTAACCGGGAGGGTTCGGGATGAGGTGGAGCATTCCACTCTATCCCAACCCCCCCGGGATAGCTACGCACTCCGGATCAGAGTCGGGAACAGTGGAACGCCCAGTGGACGCCACAATGGCCCCCGCGTCCTCTCCAGAGTTGAACTCTCCTCCCGATGCTGCGACAGACATCCGGTCATCGGGGGGAGCACCAAAGGTGACTTCTGGTACCCTTTCCAGCCCGGAAGGCCCCAATGGCAACTCCACCGGTGTCGGAGTGTGAGTGACAGAAGGCTCCATCCAAAGAGTGTTCCTGACTGTCACTTAAAGACCAGCCCCGCCCACTCCGGAACCGGAAGCTCCGCAGACGCTGCCAGTGCGAGCCCCGGAACGCTGAAGTGGGACTCCACCACGCTCGAGGTAGTGAAGCCTGGTCCACAGCTCCGAGATGGTCATGCTACCGCAAGCGGAACATGACTCATCCACAAACGCTGCCTTAGCTTGCTCGATGCCCAGGCACGTAAGGCAGTGTTTGTGACTGTCCGCCGGCGCCAGGTAACGGCCGCACCCAAGATCGCACGGGTGGTAGGACACCCTTAAAAGGACGCGTCTTTATAAAGACGTACTACTCATAAGCCTGTCTCTTTAGGCTTTGCTCTTTTAGTAAAGGCTGAAGCGCACAGGGGAGATGGACGCTCGGATCACAAACGCTGATAGTGCAATGCAGATGTGTCCGCCAACGAAAGGGAACCACCGCTGCTGCAAACGCCGTTACGCCAGCCTTCTTCGTCAGGTAAGCAGAAGTAGAAATGCTCAGGAACTGTTGCATGTAGCTCGGCTCCTCAGCGAAAAAGCTGATGAATGCTTAATCCGCTGACCTATTTATACTCGCGCTGCGATTAGGTGCAGCTGGATATTAATCAGCATATGCCAATTGGCGTGTTTGTATACACGCAGAGTAGATTTGCCATCTCGAAGCGAGATTCCTATTCGTCGGTCACCAACATGACTCACCAACATGAGTGACCGACTGAAAGGGAACCATCTTTACTGACAAGATGCGCATTACATATTGCACAATGATTATCGTGCAGCATCACATTAAGCTTATTACTTTGCTACATCTGTGTAAAGGATAGCATTTTTTATATGCAATTCAAAAAAAAAATCCTCAATGTAGCCGTTTTTTCATATGGCATCAGTGTGCCTCAATAGCAGCCATTCCCATTTAAGTTCATTAGAATTGTATCAGCTTTATGATAAACATATTTTGTGTTGCACTGAAGAATAAAATAGCATAAAGCTAAGTAAATGATGATAGAATTATTATCAATTATTATTTAATTTACATATTAAATGAACTGTGCCCATGTTCTTAAAGATTCTAAGAATCCTCCAAGAGTGCTCCTATTTTAACTAAAAAGTGATTCAGGACCAACGTTGCGTAAGGAAAAGACAAAAACATTTATCTTAGTAAGGAAGCGGGACTGACCGTGTTGCTAGATATGACACAGTGATTGGTTGGTTGTCCAATAAGGAAATAAAAGAGCGCTTTCACCTTTAACCGTCTCTCTCATTCTCACGCACACACATCAACTATGTATTTACGTGCTTTGTTTTTTATTTACCATGCTGTCATATTTAACGCATTTTATAGGGAATGAATAGTGACACAATAAGTTTCTGAAAGTACTGTAATTGTTTGATGACTTTTCTTATAGAAGGTTGTGACAGACCCAAATCATCACTGCTACATAGTTGCATTTTTCCATTCGCTAAATATGTTAATGTACTTTACGTAGTGATTATTTCCATTTTTGGCGCTATGGCATTTCTGTGCAGTGTTGGAGATGTTAGCATGTGTCTTGTAAGATCGGTCACAAACATGATCTAACTCACTCTCACACATTTCTTCTCCCTGCTCATATTCTCCACTGCTAAAGAAACTCTTCAGTGCCTTAAACGTGCTCATTTGTCACAATTTCGGATCTTAAAATATCTTTTAAATTACTTTTTTCTTTACTAGGGTCTTTTCTAAGAGTTTTTGTAGAATTTTGTCACTAGGAGCAACTCTTAGCACTAAGATTTTTCAGGAATATGGGCCCTGTACTTTTAATTATATTAATATCTGACTAATCCATTCAGAATGTACTTCCAAATGAGTTCATTTTGTTCTGTTCATGTGCAGAAGGGCTTGAACAGGTCTGTGAGTAAGACCCCTCAGCTTAAAATGGGATAAGCAGGATACATATGTAATACAGGAACAGTAATTTTAGGAATTATGCTTGAGAGTTTGTTCATGACTCAGGCTTGGACGCACATTTTCCAGCTCTCCAGTAGATTTGTCTCAGGCTTTAGAGCTGGCAAAACTGAGCAGGATTTGTCAAAACAGGAGCCATGGACATGCTGCTTTCAGAAATTGCCCACTGGTCAAATAATTCATATATTACAGGGGTCTTAAACCACCACTCCAGTGGACACAGATTTGTACAGAAACTCAAGTGATTTTTATCCTTAAATCTAGCCCACAGACCGTACGCCGCCTGCATCTTGAATACTGCACTCCATTTGTGTGATTTTCCGTTTTATACTCTTACTTTAGAGGATGTAAAGTTTCATTTGAGTATGTACAATAGAGTTTAATATTAACTGAACTTTTCAAATCAGCATGTTTGTATACAATGCTATTCATTATACATAATTAGTTTGGAAAGAAGGCGCACCGTGGCTGCATTTATTTGATAAAAATACAATAAATAAAGATATGATTTCTACATAAACTTAATGTTTTAAATACACAATAATCCAGTTTATCAATCTGTTTTGTTTAAGTGAATAAACGATTTTCACAATGAACTAATTTATACTCAAAGTTATTCGGTAGAATATTTCGTTAGGATGTTTCAAGATCATAAAACATCCCCTAAAACTTTGATAAGCTTGATTAGTTATCAAAGGATGTGGGGGAGTTGTCTTTGCGTAATCTATTGAAGGTCTTTCTCGGGCTATTCACATCTGAAATCAGCCACGTATGAAACTGAAATCTCAGGGGCAGCGAAGAAATTAGCCGCTGTTTACTCGCGTTCATCCAAGATAAGGTACTTTAGGAGAAAATTAGTGGAGTGAAGTGATACGCTTCAGAAGTCTGCTGCTCAAATGTTCTACGGATATGCTTCTATGTGCTGTTAAGAAGTGAGGTGGTGCTGGAGGGAGGCCCAGAGGTATTTCTTTCTCTGTCCTTAATAAAGAGCAGGATTAAAAAAAAGACACACCTGTGTTCACATGTAGCCCCTGAGCAAACACATGCAGACACACAAATAAGACAAACAGGCCCCTCAGCAGCTTCTGTTCGGAAGACACATCTGCGGCCACGCTCCTGCAGGGATTTTCACGCTCCTGCACATCCATGACCTAAGAATAATACCACATGAAACCCCCTGGACACAAATACTAATTATAATACCAAAAAACAGGCTGCATATATATATATATATATATATATATATATATATACTGGGGCTGTAACGATACACCAAACCCACGATTCGGTTCGTATCACGTTTTTTTTTTCGTGGGGGGGTGGGAGAAAATAAATGATTTTTAAAACAATATTTTTTATAAAAAATAACGTTTTAAAAATCTTTAAAAAAAACTGAACACCAAAGAACTGCTGGGTTGTTTTCTGTGCTGCAGCTAAATTGATTTCTGGATGGGGCCGTAGGATATGCATCTGCATGTAGGTTGTGTTGTAGTGATGGGATTCATGGCTCTTTGAGGGGATCCGAATCTTGGCGATCCATTTCTTTGAAAGAGCCGTTCAAAAGAACTCCCTCTATAACTGTTCTGTCTCGCGGAGGAGCTATTTTGTGTGCATCTGTGTGAAACACGCATAGGAAAAAAAGAACGCGACTCGGCTCCCATCGTTCATGTTTATGAGCCGTTCAAAAGAATCGGTTCGTTCGCGAACGTCACTCTCTCTCTGGTCGCTTGGGAAAGCTTCTTAAAGCACTTACGGCAAATTGTATGGGTCTTGTCGACTACACGCCATCCTTTATCTCCACCGGGTAACCGAAATGTTGCAATACTGCTGACTTAAATGAGGAGGAAGGGTCCGCAATCTCTGGGTTGGTATTCCATGTTTTTCTCACGTTCTTCTTCAACTAGCTAACATTTTGCAGGCAGGCGTCACATGATTGGAAAGGTAGTCACGGGGTGTGTCGCGATTCTCCCTCATCACACAGCGATACAGGATAGTGGATCTGAGTCTCGCGATTTCGATTTCATATCGCGAATCGTTACAGCCCTAATATATACTATGCACTTTATGATCATAGGAAGTGATATACTGTGTGTACTATATGTGTACTACCATCAGCATTTAGCTAAATGCCCTACTTTTAAATTCATCACTAGCGTAAAGTTTTCATCTGATTATGGAATTTACTGCTCGGGTGAAACGCACACTTCCCTTTAAAAGTTGTTTTCAAGTTTCTTATGCTCACTGCTACATTTACTTGATGTTGCTGTTGTCCTGCTTCGTATTAAATGTAGAAACTGGAAACATTTCCAGGACTCTTTGATCAACAGAAAGTTAAAAAGACTACATTTTAGAAATCTTCGGGAGCATTACAAATATCATACTGTAACATCTGATCAAGTATCATCTGAAATATTACTTTTACTTGCATATTTTTATGCAAATACCAAAAACACCAAGAAACTGCTATTGAGATAAATATGAATGTACCACAATCCTTCTTGTAGTTACCTTTTGATATAACCTATTTCCAGAGGGCTGAGAAAATGGACCACACTAATCCATATTTTGCATACAATATATTTAATACACATACTGTATAACAAATTAAACAGATATGAAAAAGACGCAGCCTTATTCTTTAAGCATACTATTATAGAGTATGTGTGCGCCTGAATGAGCCCAGGGTCTTTGAATGCATATCTTACCATGTGTAAGATTATTTATTATTTCTTTGTGTCTGTAAGCCTCACTGTGAACTGTTCTCTGCGGAGCTATTTTGTGGTAAAATATTAAACGGTACACAGCTCACAGACACACACAGACCACTAGTGTAAGTTGTAAGTCAGTGTTAGTTCTCCCAGGGCCTTTCCTAATGTTTCATCTCTCTTCTACTCACACTCTACCAGGACAATTGGTGATTTAACCCTGGAGAGCTGTAAAGCGTTTCAAAGAGCAAATTTATGACCGGAGTGAAACTATAAATGGACTTTATAAACACACAGCAGAGCTGCTCTCGATTTAGAATCACTCGCACTGTGGCAGATGGTCAACAATAATCAAATTACCTAAATGAAAACATAAACATTTTATTACGCTCTTTGTTTACTGAGTACATTAAGGAATCATTTTCATTCATCATTCTGCAGTGAGGTTACAGATACTAAGCCTTTTCAGCAATTCTCCTCAAAGTCACTAGTCACTTTTATTTGTTAGAATCGTTTAGCAAACATTCACACATATTTAAAATAAAGGATTGAATATATAGCCTTGTTTATACTTGTTACGGGACTGAAAAGCTAAAGGTACTGAGGTTTTCCTCTGCAGAAGTACCACACATCGTGTTATACAGCAGACGCTCAAAAGAAGAAACTTCAGAAGAGTGTAACTAATTCCCCGTGCAATACCAGTGGCTTTAGACTTGTGTCTAAAAGCATTTGGCTAGTGTGCATTGAGATTTAGCTGTAAACTTCTGCGGGGTCATGGGTTACCCGTTCCTCAGCATTATGCTTCAGTGGAGCACTCTGGTATACAAGCCATTACCTCTGTCTTTCTCTCCCTCAGACACAGAATCACTAGCCACTCGCCTGTCCTGTTGCCCCTGTCCTATTAACCTCGTTCCTCTCTCTCGCTCTCCCCCTCAGACTGTAGCCTTCAGCGTATAAATACATTGAGTTTTTATGAACGTGATGCATTAGTCATGGGGTATGTGGCCAGGACTGACCGGCTCACTGCCCCACAGTTTACCACAGCTGCTTCAGCACTTACAAGTGAAGTGAGAGAAGTAAAAAAGAAAAATTTCAACTTCAAATCGATGCCAAAGCAGTGCTGTCCATCTTTCTATCTACCTATGTGAAAAAAAAATCCAAAAAGCCAAGAGCAAAATGTACATTTAAGTAAGCCAAAACTACCAATAAAATCAGTGAGTTTGTATCATTTTCCCTTATTCCCCTCTGTTTTCTGTGTGAATATATTTTAAAATGTAATTTATTCCTGTGATACAAAGCATCATTACTCCAGTCTTCAGTGT